>JAFHBW010000014.1:0-161192 GCA_019022765.1 Westerdykella sp. P71 | reverse complement strand
GTTTGTAGTTGTATTATACTGTCGTAAACAGTATAAATTTTGGTAGGGTCTTGGCAAAAGTGGACCGCTCGCCCGTGTGGACCGCTCGCCCGTGGGGTACGTTATCATTAGTATCATCCTTGTTGTGGCCGGCTTTGGGTGTCGGCGTATCATCAGGTACTTCGTTCGAGAGTATTGCTGGTGTATCAATCATATGTTGTCTCTATTCATTATTCTAGTCGCTGTTGGTATCTGTAATTCAAAACCGTGTCCCCATTCCCGAAGAGAGGGACGAACATTAAAAAAAGCAGAGAGCTTCCAATGATAGCGTCCTTTCCCAGCTTTCTCCCTCGGATTTCTCCATGATTCAGAATCAAATGTCTGAGTTATATAAAGCCCAAGCCATGCAAAGCATTACGCCTCCCAAGTATTCGAGATTCCTAGAGACTCCGACTCCGAACGCGTCCCGATTCGAACGCCAATACTCTACCCACCGTAGTCCATTATTACTGTCTCTCATCAAACCTGCAATACCATAGCGAAGCACAGTGTGATCAAAGCCCGCCACGGAATTCTGTTGCTTGAGGCTGCTGTACCCTTAGGGGTATTAGAATTATTCGGACGGGCTGTTTCTTTCGGCCCGCCTGCTCCACCACTATTGGCCCCGGAGTTGGTTGGAAGACTTAGAACAGTGGTCGTGCCATCAATCGTGACAGTCTGCCCTATGGTCGCTGTAATCGAACCACTGATAATGTACGCCGGACTAGACGTTGGTGCGGGGCCAATTCTCACTGGGACGCTTGTGAAGATCGCTGCCGGCGTTCTCAAGACCGTAGGTTGACTGTTCACAGTAAC
Organism: Westerdykella sp. P71; assembly: GCA_019022765.1. Taxonomy (NCBI): domain Eukaryota; kingdom Fungi; phylum Ascomycota; class Dothideomycetes; order Pleosporales; family Sporormiaceae; genus Westerdykella; species Westerdykella sp. P71. The sequence goes on along the minus strand of JAFHBW010000014.1, from coordinate 160,358 downwards.
TGTCTGCCCTATGCTAGCGGTGGATGAGGATCCTGGCAGGATATACGCTGGTACGGACGTCGTGCGGCCATCGATCACGGTAGCAACATATGTGAACACCGGCGATGGCGCGGGCTGATATTGCTCGTTGCTCCCAGGATTGTCGTTCTCGTTACTAGGTGGGCTATTGTTGCCAGTATCACCTGGACTGCCAGACTGCTGAGCTTGAGGTCCATTGGGATTCCCCCATCCTGACGTTGTGAGCTCTATTCGAGCAGCAACTTGAGACGTCCCTACGGGTGGTGTTCTTGTTATAGTAGACGGATTTCCAAAGCCGTCCGTGCTGCTTTCGATATGCGCCACTGGACCAACGGGGGGATGAGAAGGTTCTCTGTCCCAACCTGTTGCGGACGGCTGAATGATTACGACCCCCGGTGGGCCAGTCGATTTTGTGTACACAGTTGTGGTAACGGTCTCGTACTTTGGAGCCAGGTATTGTGTGGGAAGAGGAACTGCAGCCGGCACGGATTCGCAAAAGGAGAAAGCGGACTGGGACGGAAATGCAGCATCGAAGAAGCCCTTATCCGGATTGTCTTGGACTGGGGCCCATATAGGAACATGCTCTGTGCCGAGGGGATCAATATTTCCTGGAGACACGTCTGTAGGTTGCGGGTACTGAGGATGGTTGTTAAGAGGCGCGTTCGCGGGCTCGAGAGTCGCGGTGGCGCAGAGGATATTCGATGCCTTCTCTCGCGTCTGAAGTACGCCTTGCCAGTGGAGTTCCGTGAAGTAGTCGAGATACGGGGTTGGATAAGTTAACGTCGCCCACGTTGTGAATGCCTTGGACTCGCCCACGGAAGCCGTCAGAACAACGGTGCCCCCCTCGTTTGCACCTAAGCTGTATAGATTGTATTCAGGGCCAACGGGTTGGTACAGAGTCTGAGTCCTCGGGGGATATGTTTCGTTTCCCACAGTCGTGTATATGACCGACACTGTCGCTACAACAACCGTTGTTGTGTATATGACCTGGGATGCGGGAATCCATTGTATCGCTGTGAGGGAGGGATATTGTACCGAGCATCGATTCTCGCAAGCGGGGTCGGTTGATGTAGGTGCTGGACTCGTCGCGTTTCGATCGGACGGTATAGGCACAAAACCTGGGAAGTCAATCTCTTGTGTTCGAGGAGCTGGCCCATTTTCGAATCTGACTGACCTTGTGCCAATACTGTGAGTGCAGGAAAACTTAGGACCGCGCTGAGAGCGGTTTTCTTCAGCACCATTCTAACCCCACCTCTTTGTAAAGATCCCTACAACGTGAACAAGAGCTATAAACAGCTATAAGCGAGTGCGAGAAGTCGACTGGACATTATAATGAGCGAAACACGGAGGTCGGGCACGTCGTGGAGAGGGAGCGAAAGGACCGATGTTTGAGATTGGAGGGTGGTTGAGCAAGCGGCGCTCAGCCTCAACCCTGGGAATAATCGGCATCCCGTGTTCCTTCCCTTGTCCAGGGGTATCGCGGCGAATTGGAAGTCCGGCCATAGGGATACGAGGGCAATGACCTAGGAGGTGTAGGTCAGTATGGCATTTTCTGCTCTTCTTCTGAATCTTCTGAAATCCAAATACTCCGTAGCTTCGTAGGAAAGCATCCTTCTACATCCTGCTTTAGTGGTGGTTGGACCGTGTTTCCGATCGGCCAAGCAAAACCTGGCTAGCCCAACGCTTTGAACAGGAGCGGGCTTCTTTGCGCGAAGCTGGATTGGTTGATCGCTTTGAGTGTTGGCAATGACACATGCTAAATGAGAACGGAATAAAATGTACTGTGGTAGACGATAAATGGGATAGGTACGATGGTTGCAGGGTTCGGCTGGGGGTGCTTCGACAAGCTTGGCATGCCCCCACCAAAACTCAAACACCACACATGCATCATCCGAAGCCCGATGTCAAGATCATAATTCTTTCATGCTTGCAGATGATTCGAGTTCATAAAGAGTATCTTGCCTGCTTAAACTAATGAAGCACACGTAACCTTAGAAGAGGAAACCCCGGCTGCAGTTGAACCCCGTTGCCCCTATTTCCATCCTCGGGAGAACGCCCGCATCAAGAAGAGATATTTGCAGACAACGCTGCTTCGACGGCGTCTCCATGCGCCCACGCCGCCTCATGCACTTCGTGGATAAGCTGATCCAAATTTAACCGACTATTTCGGCGAACCTCCTCCATCCGCTGGTGAGAAAATCCTGGCATTGTCGATTGCATCGCGCCAAGGAAGCGATGAATGATCTCTGCTTCTCGCAGAACCACGCCTATTTCCCGCGCCACGTTGAGCATGCCTTTAAAGGCAAGGGTGAAGGAGCCAACGGAGGGAAACGCGTCGGAGTCCAGAATGTCCCAGGTGCGCCAGAATCTCCTTTGCTTGACCAGCATCCCGTCGCGGAAGTACTTGTGCACTGCAGTGAATATTTCGTGGCAAAAGCGGTGGGCCGCCACCATCCCCATCAATTCTTGTGGGATAGTTCCGAGGATTGCAGTAATGATTGCGGCATTCTTCGCCCTCCATTGAACCGTAGGTTCAATATCTATTCCCAGAAGAATGCTCTCCGCCCCTTGAGACCGGGCGAAAGCCTTCAGCTCCTTTTCCCACCGCGCCAGATTCTCGCCTCCCAAGTCGAGGGGGCACACACCCCAAACCGCGCGACTGACGTGGGCCATATCGGCTGCCGTACTTCACGTCAGCTTGTTGGTAGTGAGGAAGGAGGTTTCGGATCATACACGAAGATGACAGGCCGAATACTTGTGCTTGGCTGGGTCGAATGAAAGTTGTTGTGTAACTGCGCAGTGGCCGGATAGCTCAGGGCCGATATGCGGGAATGATGCTGACGGTATCAGAAAGGAAGAGGTTGTAAAGCAGAACTACCTGTGAAGCGCGAGCCGGGGTCAAGGTGAAGTGAACTCCTTCTCTGCGTCGAACTATTGTGCACTGACGATGCACTACAAGGTTCCCATTACGATCGCAGAAACTCGTCGGCGCCCACATCACTTCCAGTGACAACTCTGAACCACACCTTCGCGATACTCGTACACTGCTCCGACATCTCCGCTTCGCCTTTCGCGCGGTACCCCTCTGCAAGATACTTGAGCGCTCGTACTCCTTCGACGTTTACGAATCCAGAATTGTTCGTCACCTCGAACTTCTTCTCCGTCGCGTCCGTCAATATTCCGAAGTTCCGCAAAAGCTTTCTCGCATACTCAATCATCTTATCCATATTCCCAACACCTCTCCACGCTTCTGTCAAGAACAGCGTGGGGTGCACAAGACCCAGCCTGGGCAGTTGAGCATAGAGATCTTCTTCCTCCGGAACAGAATACAGAGTCTCGAGCTCCCTCAGGCCCCTCGCGATCTTCTTGATTGACGTAATTGTAGTTCCACGCTCGCCCAGTTTCATGACAACCGCTTTCAGTTCGGCGAACCTCTCCAGTCTTTGCCTCCTCTTCTCTGCGGACATACTCCCGTCGACCTCGCAAAGCTTACAGTCACATTGGAATCCCCAAGTCCCTTCATACTTCTTCTGTCGATCATCGATGTCAATTTCAGGCGAGATGTACTGCTGTGTGAGCTCCTCGCCAGCTTCGATGTCGCGTGTCGCTCTCAGGAAATGCACATCGCCTATGAATGTACGGACCGCGTTTGGCAAACAGGAGTGATTGAGGTATGAAGCATGTAGCCAGAATCCGTTACGGAGCTCAGGGTTACTGTTTGGTGGTTGCGTGAGCAAATCAAGGGACCGGGTGGGCACAGAGAAGCAGTTGAGTTGGCGGATCTTCTCAATCCGGAATCTGAATCAAGTCAGTACTCATTGACCCTGAGCCATGCAGCTCGGAAAGAAATTATACGTACACGTCAATCGGTATCTCCTCGCCCTCCGCCAACTCCCAGCCGTTCTTCTCCCAGTAACCGCCGTCGTCCAATTCGAAGTACTCCTTCCTGACGCTCGGATTCCATCTGAGCTTCTGAACAAGTTCCTTGAACAGCAACGCCCCTGGTCTAGGACTGGCAGTCTCGTCTCCCAGACTATACAAGAAGCAGTCGGAGTTTCTGTCCTGGATAAAGTAACCTGGCATGGCGAACGCCTTCTCCGCGCACACCAGCTCGCCCGCCTTGAATGCGCGTTTGGCGAACAGCCCCCGGCCATGGCTCTTGGTGGGGCGAACTTCAGTATCACATATATAGTTGGCAGCGTCAACATGCAATGTCAGAGGTCCCACATATGACGAGATCAACGGAAGGTCGTACACCGGCTCAGACTGGGATATTCCTAGGTCGAACTTGATGCGCGCCGCAAGGACCTTGAGCGGGTTTGGGATCTGCGTTGCGATCTGATGCGGATCGTCCACGCTATTGTTACGCAGCCATTCATTGATTGCAGGCGGGCTGGTTAGAGGAGAGTCGGCCAGAGACGGCGTGGAAGATGCGTGTGTCGATATCGCGCGGGCGAGGTCTTGGACCGCATCATCAACGCGGAGGAGAACAATGTTGACGCCGCATTTCTTGCGATAGAGGTCAATTGCCGCCGTAGCATGAGCAGAGTGGTCAACAATATTCAGACCCCGGTCATAGCTTGTCGTTGTTAGTCCAGACGTGAAATGTCACGTATATCCGATTTCTTACCATTCTAGAGCTTTGCGGAAGCGCTTCTTCAGGAACATCATGTCGCCTTCCTTCTTCCACTGCGTCGCATCCTTATGGGAATCTACCTCTTCCTCTCTTCTCCACTCCTTGGGTACAAGATTGTCGTGGGGTTTCAAGATCTCGACATCTGATGGCTGGTCGACGCGGACATGATAACCGCCATCCACCAGCCTGGTCCAGAAAGGTTCTTTGACAGCAATAATGGTTCCCTCTGGGATAAGCGGCTCGACGACACTGTCTTCGAGGTTGCAGAGTGTTACACGGCAAACATTGCCGCTCGGATCTTCCGCTACAGTTATTGTGGTGGAGTAGACATAGGGGATTGCGATGGTTTTCAGGATTATGTATGTTCCGGGAACACGCTTCTCCACATCCAAGTCTTCTAGAGTAATCTAACAGGGTCTCAGTTTCATGAAGTGCAAAGAATAGGAGAGCTTTTACCCTGCGGGGAGAGTCGCGTCTCAGTGAAACGCGTGAAGGGGGATATGGCAGGGGCAGTACAAAGCTCCTGACGGGTACATTTCCTTCGGACAATGTTTTTAGTTGGACTTGGTGTTCTTTCAAGAGTTGCTCCCGCGATATCTTAGCAGGTGGGGATTTCGGTTTCGTCTCTGGGGGTGTTTTGAAAAGCTCCTTCAGCCTTTCTGGTGATTCCTCATAGCTGTGGCGCGTTGGCCTGACGGACCGCATGCTGACAATGAATCGGTGCAACAATTCTGAATCTGAGGCTTGATTGTATTTCCAAACTCCAAGGCGTGTGTGGTGTTGTAAAGGGGAAAGCAAATCGGACCAAGGCCACGAAATCTCTCCTTGGACGTCGGCTGGAGAAATAACACCACAAGGGAAACAAGAAACGGCTATTGTAAACAGAAGAGTAGCATGATGGGGAATCTGGCTCTTTTGAGGTTCTTGAAATGTAAGGTGGCCTTCATGATGCGGCTAAATTATGCCGGGGTGGTAATATATTTCGCGCCTAGACATATTGAAAAGCCGCAATGATTGGTCTGCAAACCACGAAAACGCAGACTAGCTTAAGGGAACAGGCGGATGTCGGTCCTAGTCTGCATGCATGGCTATAAAGTGTTGTCTCCATTGTTGCTTAAGTTACACACTCCGTAGGAACCAACCCTTGGGAAATTGATGCTCTCCATCTAAGCCCGTTCTCGTCTTGGAACACCGAACCTCCACCAGGTTTTCCTGCCACAAGATGCCATTGCGCCTCCTCTTCACTACTGGTGTTGCGCAAAATGCTCCATCCCGGCCCGCATCATGACGAAGACATTCACAGACGAGTCGTGACCCAGCAGCCACGCCATGTAACCAGGAGTCAAACCCAGCTCTTCACCCCTTCTCGCCAAGTCAGTGTCTTTCCGCAGAACTGTGCGGTGGATCTGGGCGTCCCACACCATGTACCCTGCCGGCAGTACGCTATGCACATAGGAGAGGTCAACGGTAACGCGGTCGATGGGGTCACCGGCTACACCAGGCGGGTTGATCAGGCGCTCGACCAGGGACCTCACGTGCCGGATTTCGCTTCGTTCCGCGATATAATCTTGTGCCGTGTAGGGTCGAGTCGATTGGAAGGTGGACGCGTTGAGGCTGAAGGGCAAGAGGGTAGAAGCGGCTGTGGGAGGAGGAGAACTGGCGTTGTAGGCTGCGGAGCCAGAACCGGAGTTGTCTTTTGAAGCATTAGTATTTCCTTAATGGTAGGTTGCATTAAAGGGACTAACTCTGCTGGAAGTCGGGATTTCGTGAGTCTTCGTGCCATGCCGGTGGACCGTTCAAGGAAGCAATTCGATTGTGCGGGGATGGAATGAAATCGTACGAGGATACAGAGTCCGCGTCGTCTTGCCGGTTCTCCTTCGCAGTCTTGTTGTGATTCTCGGAAGGGGTTGACATGGTTGGCGATGTTGAAAACTTGCTGAGTGAGGTGTCTAGGTTGGGGGCGTGGAGGTTGAGGTTGCGGAAGGTGTACAAAGAAGGAAGAAATTGGAGCTTCAGTTAAAGGTTCTATATACGTGGGAGGGCAGACGGCGGTCAGGGTGGGAAAAGGGCGGTTCTCTTTCCGGCGCGGGAAATTTCCATGGCGCTTCTAGCGGTGCGGCGAAGGACCTTTCACCAAGATATCTGCCTTGAGGACCAACCAATCACACGCGAGGTGAGCATCTGAGGCAAGTTTCGATATCCGCTTCAATCGGGCTATTGAAGTGGACTGACCGCATTCCTGAGCCTGTTGGACTTTGTGAAGTTGCGGTTCAGTGACCTATTGTTCTCGCGTAGCCCCTTAGGTATTCAAGAATGAACTATTTAAGGATTGGAATAACACGAAGATTAAACGGTCATATGCATTCTGAGCAGCCTTTAAAGCTAAATTTGTCTGCTCTGATGACTGACTCTGATGACCGACTCTTAGCAATCGTAGGTAAATCTATCTAGAGGACAGGTGATCCCGCTCGTGACTGTCACATCCCCATTGTGGCCGGGTAGGTAGTCCTCTAAAACTCTCTGGGGCGGTTGATCACAAGCTCCCCGCTATTCAATGGCAAGTGACCGTTGCTCATACCGTATGCCTGGTATATGCGAGGCGAAGGACATTTCACAGATAGATGTCATCACATGCCGCAGAGGGTCATCTGGGCACCTAGCTCGCGATGTGTTTGAAAGTGTAATTCTTTGGCCTTCAAGGCCATCTCCACGTCAAGTTTATGAGCAAACCCCCCAAGATGCGAAGCAAATAAGTCAATAAATTAAGTGAATCACCGCTTGGGTTGCATAGAATCATGGTCAGCCACTATTTAAAAGCCCCAAGATCACAATAAACGCAATCTCTGCAATACCCTAGGGTAATATTTTGGAAATCACAGGCACAAGCTCTATCTCTGCAACCAACACTTCGGCACCGAGCCGTAACTCCAACTATTAGCATGAAGGCATCCATCATCTTCCTGGTAATTACGGTCAGCAGCGTTCTCGCTATGCCAGCCAGGAACCTTTGCGATCGCAAGACCATGAGGCAGGACGCGTGCAAGGTTGAGTGATGGCATGCGTACGCACCTGCGCGGTATCATGATTGCAATCCCGAACATACAACTTCAAAGGAGCGAGCCGAGTTCTGGCAGAAATACGTATGTGAACGCGCAACCCGTCATTTCGGTATGCCTTGTCCTCTTTGAACGAATGCTGATGAGAAGGAAATAGTTCAAGTGTTGTGGATGGCGCGTGTGACGAAGCATCTCGGTTGGGATCGTTGAGAGGGGATAGCAGGAAACGAAGCACAATCAGTCCCGGTTTATTAAACATGCTGGCCTGTTCGATCGAGAAGATTCCATCGTTGTACCCATAGTCTCATTGCAATCTTTAACAGCTTGGTCGTAGTATAATGCGAAGCAAAGTTTCACGGTCCCACCGTTTACATAGGCGGACTACACCTGGTTTATATCAATTGTACATTTTACCTAGAACATTGATCATTCTACACGTATGTTTCTTAAAAAAGGTGACAGATGAGAACAGCCTCGTGGTACTACCATGCATAATCTTTCTGTCGGAACCGGCGGACGTCCTTCCAGCGGCATCAGTGGACACACAGACGGTCGCGCAACCATATTTTGACTCCAAGCAGTACTCCCACAACACACAAATCAGGACCAACGACGCAGCAATGATGTTGCCCTCTCTCTTGTCCGGAATATTGTCTCCAGTTTCGGCAATCTCAGGCTCGACTCCACGAAACGGGCACAACCTCCGTCCGACGAAAGGCCTGACATATAACCCCGAATATTTCCACCAAAGGGAAGCCGACTTGCGTGTTTGGTTCAGATGCCATCCTCACTACCTGGGGCGGATGCTGAAAGTATCAAATGTGGGTGCGGTCGTTCTGCTAGTTCATTATTTCAGGCGTGTTAAGCTGCCGCGCGTCCCGTCGAACCAATACACTTGAGCAGCATGAATGTATGAATGAAGGCTGCAACTTCATAGGAAGAGCCGCGAGCAAGGGATAGAAATATTGCAGCTAGCAAAGCCGAATCCATAGACCCCTCTGAAAATCGCAACGTGCCCCCTTGGGTGTGCCCTCGAGGCCATTTTCATGTCCATTTCACGCAGAATTATTACCTGTTTCAGATGCGTCCGGCACTAAAATCAAACCTGGCCCCTGCGCTATTTATTCCTCGAATGGAGGTCCCTGGCCCATCCACGGAACAAACCTCCCTCTTTCATCTGCCAAGTCAATGCCCCATTCGACTCAGATTTGCGTTCTCTTGAAGCTGTGCGACTTACCAGGCATACGGAGATCGGCAAAATGAACTACACCATGTATAAAAGGGCCTGGGCACATCCGCAACGGGACGGGGAGCTGCGTAGGACTCTCTGCCAAGTCTACTATCTTACACACCATGTTGTGCCTCGCCCTGACCACGCTGCTCGCGGGCGCTGCCGCCCAAACCACAGGTAGTTTCAACGTCCTCACCTTTAATGTTGCTGGCCTTCCTGCTATTCTGAACGGGAACGACGTCCCTGGCGACAAAACCACCAACGCCGCCAGCGTTGGCAAGCTCTTCGCCCAATATGGCTACGACATCATCCACGTCCAGGAGGACTTCAACTACCACGCCGCTCTCTATGCGAACGACAACCATCCATATCGCACTGCGACTAGTGGTGGCGTGCCCTTCGGCTCCGGCCTGAACACGCTGAGCAACTTCGACTGGATCGACGAAGAGCGAACAAAATGGGATACATGCTCCAACGCCTCTGGCGCAGACTGCCTCACCCCGAAAGGCTTCACCTTCATGCGCCTCCAAGTCTCGTCCGGCGTATGGGTAGACGTGTACAACCTGCACGCGGACGCTGGAACCGAAGCAGACGACCTGACGGCACGAGCCGCAAACCTGCGCCAGGTCTCGCAACACATCACGACCTACTCGGCCGGGAACCCAGTGCTCGTCTTCGGGGACACGAACAGCCGCTACACGCGCTCGGCAGACGTCCCTTCGATCTTCGCAACGGACAACGGGATGACGGATGCCTGGGTTCAACTTCCTCGCAACGGCGCAGCGCCCGCGCCCGGCAGTGGGGATATCGTCTGTGATAATCCATCAAACACTACATCCTGCGAAACCGTAGACAAAGTCTTCTATCGCGGATCTCCCGCCGTGCAACTCACCGCCACCGCATTCGCCTACGTCGGGCCCAAGTTCCTGCAATCCAACGGCGACATCTTGTCCGACCACAATCCCGTCCTGGTGAACTTTACCTGGTCTCTCGGTCAGAATCTCCGCATGAGCGATTACACGGGTGGTCCGCATGGGAACTACTTCAGCGACATCCCCGCGCTATCCAGCATCCAAAAACCCACCATCTCCTCCCTCACGCTCCGCGGCGCAGCCCGCCTCGACGGCATTTCCCTCACGCTCGCCTCGGGCCAGACGTTTACGCACGGCGGCTCTGGCGGGGACGCATACACGCTTCGTTTCAACGCCGGCGAAAGCTGGACGGAGGCTACCATTTGCCAGTCGCAGAAGGATGGCCAGACGAGAGTGTTTTATATGAGCGTTACGACGAGTCAGGGACGGCGTTTGGCGGCAGGAACGCAGGTGGGAGATTGTTATACCAGGACTGCGGAGAGCGGGTGGGGCGTTGTTGGGTTTGTGGGACGGGATGGGGACGAGGTTGATCGGGTTGCGCTGGTGTATGGGAGGGTTTAGAGGGGGAGGATTGTTGAATATTGTAATGGATAATTTGTAATGGAATGGAATGCCGTTCAAGGCCAGTGTCTTACACATACACATGGAGTTTGGATAACCAGATGAATCAAGACCTGGGTGGGATCGCTTTGCATGCATAGATGGGTATTTCGGATTCGCGATCCAGTCGAATGATGTAACGAACCAGGGTATCAGATCGGGGGCGCAGCAGAGCTTTGGTTGCGTACGCGTTATTAGGCTGGGCGTCCCGGGCAAAGTTGATGGTGGTCAGACAACCCGAGGTCCGGGTGGAAGAAGCCAGCCTCTTTTCACAGTGCTCAATTGATGGCGTACCTGGCTGGAGGGTTTCGCCGGTCTTTCTCACATGCGGTTCAATCAAATTCATCTTCAACTGCATGTGGCGTTCTAAGGCCACGAGTCCTGTGTGGAACCCGGGCCGTTGGGGGAGCTCTCGCGTGTAACGTTTTGGGCGCAACGCCACGTTATCACTCGCCGTCATCGATCTTCCGCGGTACGAAAGCTTGGCACCGGATCTAAGACGACGACATTTCTAGGCTCTCGGCGGTAACAACGTCCGCGTCCCCTCAATGGCGCATTTCACTCCTTCTTCTTGTTGGTTCTGCCAGTTCTTCTGTTTTATCGTTCGTTCTTGACCTTGAGATACCCCCTTTGCCATCTTCCCCGTCGACTGCGTCCCAACATGCCGCCAGTATTCGTCCGTTGAGGGTCTCCCACTCGATACCGTATCCGTCGCACGAAGATCCATATCGAACCACCGCGGCTTTGCGCGCCTTCAGCCTACCTACCATATACAGGAGCCTTGAGGGCCCTGGAGCCATCAATGGCGTTCCTCCGGCAAACATGGACGCTGACGAAGAAGAACCTTGTGGTCGTATTCAACCGGCACTGGTTCTTTACCAGTATCCGGGCATTCTGGGCGCCTATTATCTTTGTATGCGCGTGTTCTACATGTACAGAGGCAGAAAGATCTAACGCGCATGCTTTAGATGTTCTTCATTACCTACGCAAAGAATTTCTTCGTTCCGCCCTCGGAGTTCGGAATCGGACGGCCTCTGCCCATTCGGAGTCTGGAGAGCGCACTGGGCGCTGCACAAGGAGGACGTGATACTGTTGTCTTTGTAAACAACGGTCTTACGGGCGGAGCTATTGAGAAGGTCATCAACACGGTTTCTGAGACAGTCCGCGGGGCCGGAAAGAATGTACAGGTAGTGCAAGATGAGGTTGAACTCCTCAGGATTTGCAGAAGCAGTCTGCGAGGCGCCAGTACATGCTTTGGAGCCGCCATGTTTCATTCCTCGCCCACGGAAGGTGGAACCCCAATCTGGAATTACACCTTGCGAGCTGACGGCGCCTTGGGAGAGCGCATTTATGTAAACCAGGACGACAACGACGTCGAGATATATGTTTTGCCTTTCCAGCGAGCAATTGATACCGCTATCGCCTCCGTGGACGGCTCGGATCCGCCGAGGAACACTGATGCATTTATCTTCACTGATAAGACCCAAGAAGAGCGCAATGAACGGATTCGAACACTGTATATGGGCGCCCTCATTGATATCATGGGCGTGGCGCTGTATGTGGGCATCTGTGGCGTGACTTACCAGCTCACTGGTCAGATGGCGTCAGAGCGTGAAGACGGAGTCTCCCAGTTGATTGAAGCAATGGCTCCCTCGAAGCGCTCTTGGTATATGCAGGCTGCGCGGCTTCTCTCAAACCATCTCGGTTTTGACATTATATATCTTCCAGGGTGGATCATCATGGCCATCATACTCAACCGGCTTGCTTTTCCGACCACTAGTGCAGCCATTCTCATCATCTATCACATCCTGATCGGCCTTGCCCTCACGAGCTTCTCGATATTCGGTGCCAGCTTCTTCCGCAAAGCTCAATTGTCGGGTATCACCATCACTATCCTTGCCATTGTCCTTGCAATCGTCGCTCAAGTGGCTGGTCCTTTCAATACCGGCGCTACCGCAATCCTCAGCCTTCTCTTCCCGTCGATGAACTATGTCTTTTTCATCATGTATGTAGCTCGCTTTGAACGAGAGCTTCGGCCGGCCAATCTCATAAAAGCAGCGCCACCATACAAAAGCCACGTCTCTACTGTTCCAGGGATAGCCTTTTGGATCCTTTGTATTGTCCAGACTCTAGCATTTCCGGTTTTGGGCGCACTGGTAGAGCGATGGCTCTATGGTACCGTCTCGAAGGAGCGGAAGACCTCAACATCCTCACCGGATCACAGCATAATCTTAACGAACTTCTCCAAGCATTGGAAACCCAGCTGGTTTAGGAGAAAGGTTCTTGCCAAGTTCGGCATAAGCCCTCCCGAAACCGTCATCGCGGTCAATGACCTGAGTCTCAAGGCGCGAAGAGGCCAGATTATGGTTCTCCTGGGAGCCAACGGAAGTGGGAAGTCCACCACCCTGGATGCCATCGCCGGTCTCAACACCTTCACGAAGGGTTCAATCGAGATTGATGGCACTGGTGGTCTCGGCCTCTGTCCGCAAAAGAATGTCATGTGGGATGAGTTAACGGTCTTTGAGCATGTCCGAATCTTCAACCGACTGAAATGCGCGGGCAAGGGCGACGACAAAGAGACAATCAAGAGTCTTATCAGAGCATGTGATCTGGGCCATAAGATGAATGCTCAATCCAAGACCCTGTCTGGAGGTCAGAAACGCAAACTCCAACTCGCAATGATGTTCACAGGAGGCAGCCGCGTATGCTGTGTGGACGAAGTGTCTTCCGGGCTGGACCCTCTGTCTAGGAGGAAGATATGGGAGATTTTGCTCGCGGAGCGTGGCGACAGGACATTCCTGCTGACAACTCATTTCCTCGATGAAGCCGACGTCCTCGCCGATTATATCGCTATCTTGTCTCGCGGAAACCTGAAGACCAAGGGAACTTCCGTCCAGCTCAAGCATGAGGTCGGCGCCGGCTATCATGTTACTGTCCCCAGCCATGTCCGAGTTTCGCCTAAGAAAGCCGTTCGAAAACCCTCGGATGAAGACAAGATTATGTATTGGTTTCCCACGGGTATCGAAGCAACCAAGTATATCACTCAACTCCGGGAGAGTGGTATCAATGACTATGACCTCATTGGACCAACCCTCGAAGATGTCTTCCTTGCGTTGGCAGAGGAGGTCAAAGAGAATCGTCTAGAGATTGGGGCCGTTCCTACCACTGAAGAGCATTCTACAACCAAGGAGGCAGATGGAGTACCTCTGGGTGACGCGTCTTCGGATCTAGATAAAGGCGTCAACATGTCAAAAGGACAAGGGACGTCCATGCCCATGCAAACGTGGATCCTGATGCAGAAGCGTTTCACCATCCTTCGACGTAACTATCTACCCTATGTGTGTGCTGTTCTTATACCAGTTATCGCAGCCGGACTGGTAACCCTTTTTCTCAAGAATTTCAAAGCCATCGGGTGCGATCCTGCCGCTCAGGCTGACAACCCAAAGGTCTTCACTCTCGCGAGCCTTCCGGGCGATCTGGTGCCACTCGTACCGGTCGGCCCTTCCAATGCTGTAGACGTCGATAAGATCGCCAGACGTGCAGGGGTCGACGCTTCTGTCTTTGAGGTCTTCAACAACTTGGGCGACTTCGAAAACTTCATTCAAACTCGCTTCAGAAACATTACCCCCGGTGGCTTCTTTGTGCAGTCAAATGGTCCCGCCGTCATGCCTTATCTTGGAAATGTTGGCGTCTACGGCGGTCTAATTACTCTTAACGCTCTTGACAATATTCTGACTCGCGTCCCGATTGCAACTCAATACCAGGAGTTCGCGAGACCATTTGCTCCAAATACTGGAGACAGCCTGCAGCTCGTCCTTTATCTTGGCTTGGCTATGTGTGTCTATCCAGCCTTCTTCGCATTGTATCCTACCATCGAACGTCTCCGCAAGGTTCGAGCTTTGCACTATAGCAATGGCATCCGCGCCGCCCCGCTTTGGCTTGCATACTTGGCCTTTGATTTTATCTTTGTTCTTCTCATCAGTGCTATCATTACTGCGATTCTCGCCGGGGTAAGCTGTTTTGACTGCAGACAAAGGAGCCCTAGCTGACGTCCAAATAGGCATCCAGCGCATGGTACGCTCCGGGCTACATGTTTGTCGTATTCTTCCTCTACGGCTTGACTTCTATCCTCTTCAGTTATCTTGTGTCTATCGTCGTCACATCGCAACTCGCAACTTTCGCCTTTGCTGCTGGAGGACAAGCCTCCCTTTTCCTTCTCTATTTCATCGGCTACATGTCGATCTTGACATATGCACCTGCATACGCGATTGATCGATATCTCCAGATTTTCCACTTCGCATTTGCGACTATCACTCCTTCCGGCAATCTTCTCCGCACATTCCTCCTTTCCTTGAACACATTCTCCATCCTTTGCAATGGAAGCGAAGTCGCCTCTTACCCAGGCGGCTTGAAAGTATACGGCGGCCCGATCCTTTATCTCATTCTGCAAGCCGTCGTTCTGCTTATTGTCCTCATCTGGTGGGACAGTGGCTACAAGCCGCCCATTTTCGCTGGAAGCAAGGCGAAAGCCCAGCACACAGAGGAAGAGATTGAGGCCATGGACCCTGCCGTCGTTGCGGAGATCCAACGTGCAGAAACGTCCAACGACAGCCTCCGGGTTTTGCATCTCCATAAATCATTCCGCAGGAATCACGCCGTCAACAACATTACATTCGGAGTCCCTCGCGGCCAGGTCTTTGCGCTCTTGGGACCTAATGGGGCAGGCAAATCAAGTACGATCAGCTTGATTAGAGGAGACATCCACCCCAACCGCAATGGAGGTGATGTCCTTATTGAGGATATTAGCATCATCGCAAAGCGCGCCCAAGCCCGCGGCCATCTTGGCGTATGCCCCCAATTCGACGCCATGGATTCTTTGTCTGTGCGTGAGCATCTGACATTCTACGCCCGCGCCCGAGGTGTGTCGGATCTGTCTGCAAATATCGAGGCTGTACTCTCTGCTACCGGCCTCAACCGCTTTGCGGACAGGATCGCCCACAAACTGTCCGGCGGTAACAAAAGGAAGCTCAGCCTGGGCATTGCCCTCATGGGCAACCCGTCAGTGCTGCTTCTTGACGAACCAAGCTCCGGAATGGACGCTGCGGCGAAGCGAGTAATGTGGCGCACATTGCTCGGTGTTGCGGCTCCCGGACGTGCTTTGTTGATAACAACACATTCCATGGAAGAAGCCGGCAAACTCGCAACAAGAGTCGGCATTATGAAGAGAAAAATGCTGGCTTTGGGCACCGTGAGTGAACTTGGAGACCAGTACGGAGATGCATGGGTTGTGCAACTTGTCCTGAAGTCCGCACCAGAAACCACGCAACAGGAGATGGAGGGTGTCAAGGACTGGGTGAAGCGTAACGTTCCTGGCGTACAGGTCGACAAATGGGGCTCAAGAGGCGGAGGCCACGGCCAGTTGCGGTTCCGCGTGCTGAAGGCCGCTGCTCATCCAAACAATGAGAAGGCTGTCTCTGAGTCACACATGAAGGAGATCCCAACACAATGTTCTCTTAGCCGGAGCCCTAGTATGGATATCGGCGGCATCCCGGGACTGATAGAACTGCTGGAAACGCATCGGGAGGAGCTGGGTCTGGAGTACTACTCTGTCAGCCCAACGACGTTGGACGAGGTGTTCTTGCGGGTGGTGGGCGAAGAAGAGGAGGAAGGAACGGAGAAGAAGAAGGGACTGGCGAGACTCAGGTGTTGGTAAGGGGAGACCTAGTGTAGATGGGGACCGGAAAGAAACAGCATACAACAAGAGCATATGAAGTGCAATAGATAATGTATATAATAGATTCTGAACAACAAAGATATCTTCCCTATATCTTATAATCCCCGCTCACTTCATGAAAGCCTTGAAAGACTCAAACTCTTCTATCTTCCTGTGCTCGTTTTTCCACCTGGACGCGACAGTGCCCATGCCCTCACCCATGGCGTCCCAGTCCATCGCTGGCATCATCTCATGCCACGCACGAGAGTTTCTCTCTGGGAGCCGATGGCCAACCAGCCGGGTAGTTTATCCTATTCCTTTGTATCTGCAGAATACGAGAAGAGGATCGTAAGCGGCCATGGATTCAGTTCGGATTTGATCCAATCGGTTCTGTCCCACGGAGAACGCTCGTCCACCTATCCGCAGATGGGCATTGGTTGTTGATCGTCTCGTTGATGTTGTGTCAGTCTTTCCGTCCAGACGTCTTGTCCTCTTGGATCTCCAAATAACACACCAGATGCAAGTAACCCATAAGGATCATGAGAAGCACAGTGTGTGTTTTCCCCATCCCCATCGAGTCGGCAAGTATACCCCCATTTGCGTGACCTAGCTCTTGCATTCTTATCTAGTATGCCCTAACAAGTTGATAGTTTAAAAAGGATTCCTTAGCCGGGAACCCCCATCTTAGATCTAGCGTGAACTGTTTATTCACGAGTATCCGCTCATGAAGTGCCACACCCAGATACTCTGCCGCGGCCCGCTATTGAAACATGTTCAGTTTAACACGTATTGAATATTGAACATCATATTTTAAGGCTTTCCTCACTATGTTTGCTAAACTAATTAGCGTCTTACGGGTATCTCCGCCGCTGCCATCGACATGCTCGCTCGGACTGCGCCGTCGTTTCTTCGTATGCCGTTCACTGAGTGCTTGTTCTGCGCCGGCAATTGTTTCATCGCTTTCAGAACTTGATTCGCTCAGCGCTGTGAGGTTTGTACTCGTCGTCTATTTCACTTCCATGATCGCTAATATCCATTTCGTTGCTGGCCGCTGCGTTCAGCTGCCAATTGCAAAAGACACTGATTTCTTTGGTGAGGTGGTGCTGTTGTCTTGATGATATTCAAATACGTCAGTCACGCTAGTCGTAGGATAGAATCGTGTCCAGGTTACTTACCAAAATCGGGGTGGGATAGATATAACGGCACGCATGCCAGTTTTCGGTGCGCAGCTGAGTTGATGGCGGCGTGAAGATCATACTCATCCTGTACCTCACAGCCGCGGATGTCGTGTATCGAGCCATTATCTGGAAATTGGAACTTCTTTCGGATAGCTCGGTGAATTGCATTCATATCGAAATGTTTGAAAGTTAATTGCTTGTCCGGGTGGTTCTCTAAACGCGCATACCCAAGATGATTAAGTATGGACGTCAAAGGCAGATCCTTTCCTTTCCCCGTCTTTCTGAGAATCACCCTCAAGTTCATTTCTGCGTGTGTGGGTAGAGTCTCAACAGTGGTGAGTCCGCTTACATCGAGGTTGAGGGTACGCATCGTCGCTTTATTGACCTGTCTCTTCCGAGAAGGCAGTGTACTCTCCACTGACGTCACTCGACTTTTCCTGTTGTTGGTTTCCAATGTCATTTCATCTTTTATTCCCATCCCCCAAGTAGTTCTGCCGTACCCTCTAATGGCCGCCTTCGCTTTCCACCATACATATCGCATGGCATGTTGACGTAGGTGAGATGGTATATCTACGGCTTTCAGTCTTGGTAGTGGGGTTTCGTCCCACCATTTGCGGAATGGTCCGTTGCGGAATTCTCCCAGGTTTTTGCTTTTCTCTGGGAGATTTAGCAGTTGTTCACAGATCCCATTGCTCTGGAGTTGTTCCAACGTCCAACGATCTAAGCCACCCAGATCTTCTTTGCGGAGTTTGAAAGCGGTGGCCAAGAATGTTTGGGATGGTTTGTTGTCTGCCTTCGGTTGATTCTCTTGAACATATTCCTTGGCCTCCGCAACCTCTGCAGGGGTGAGCAATGTTTGGAATGGCCGCAGGCGGAGGTCCAGTGATCCGCCTGCAGTCTGCTTTGTTGACTGTTCGTGTTGTTTCATTTACTCGGACTGTTCTGTTGTCTGTTGAGAATCGGCGGACGTAGCAGTATTTTGAGGGTCAGGTTCGATTGGGGGTGGTGGAGACATGCTGCGCGATCGGCTGTGCGTGTTAGCATTGCTCTCACCATCTAGCGGAAGGCGTTGAGTGACGTGACGTACCAGACGCAAAACACGAGTCGAAGGTGAGAGAGAACGGCGAAAGGTCGTACCGGACGCAAAAGACGGGTCGAAGGTGAGAGAGAACGGCGAAGTAGGACCAGGAAATCGTACTATGCGCACGCGCGGTGATAGGGTTGTCGCGTTGCAAGGCGATTGGTGGAGGGATTGCTTGTTGACGCCACCACAAAGAGGGTGCTACAATAGTCGACTCAAATCCTCGATGTTGCCACTCGAATCCTCGATGTTTCCACGCTTTTCCTGCTTTCTGCTCTCAAATGCCGCTCAATTGACATCCTCCAAGGGCAATGGGACGATCCCGTGGAGTTTGTCACCTCCGTTGAATCAAACGATTCCCCACCTTCCACGCGGGAACGCGGAATTATGGCAATTCTGGTAACCACGGATTCTCTAAACTTCTGGTATGTATGTCAAACCGGGTGTCCTCTGCTTCGTATCACTTAAAGTAAACGACGATGCCACCGGACATTGGCTTAGAAGCGAGGTAATTAGTCATTGATGTGCTGCGATTGTGAGAAGCCCATAGAGAGTATTGCAAGATGTTACATGCGCTATATTATGCCGCTCCAAGGTCACCGTCATATCACAACCGTTCTGTTTCTAAGATGTGCCCGAGGAAGGAGGCCCTATGTCGGCACCCTGGCAAACCAGGTCATGCTTTGTTTGTGGATCAGAATCGTCGAAGGTGAGAATTAGAGGGGTTTCTAGATAGATATTAAACAGCGATGAGTCTATTACACAGTAGCTAGCAGGAGACAGTGAGAGCTCCGTGTGCAGTGATGGACAGTGCGAAGTAGACTTCGCCTTTGCCTGTGCATGCAGATATTGCCATCTCAGCCCAATTACTTCGCGCCTTGCAGTTGCTTTGGCTATCCTAGACCTCGCTAAGGTGTGCCGCCGGTTGCTAGAATAGTCCATGGGGTCGTAGCGTCACCGCAGGCTGCCGTCGTCACCTGACCCCCCGCCTCCCGCCCACCACAAACACTTGTAGGACTATATAAGTTTATTCTAAACGTTCACCTTCGCCTTCGGGCATTTGGTCATTGCAACGATACAGAGAAGATTAGCATGGCCCCTGCACTAAGGATGACACGCTCAATCAAAGAGAGACCACCATTTTTTTTTTTCAAAAGTGGCGGGTTCGAACTCGGCTTGTTGCAGAGTGTGGGTTCTGTTTTACTTGCGCAAAACGCGGGCGACGGCTCTTTTTTCCTTGGCAAAATGCAGGTGACGGTCCTTGTTTTGCGGAAAAGGCGGTAGAGGGGTGATGAGGGCGGCACTGAGTCCGCTGGTGAAAGACGCGGCACAGGGCGCAGCAGTGAGGCCTATCTCCGCCTACAACACAGGAAGAGATTGACTCGCCTCTCCAAAAGCTTTATGAAACTCAAACAAATATATACAATTATCTACAGAAATTTCTGAAGGCGTCAACACCCTGATACTGGGGGAAATGGCGCCAGGCCGTCGCGTCATACTCTGTTTACATCAAGCGTACCCACGAAGAACAACAGTTGCAAATCGCGTACCTGAGAGATTCTCACCTTAAATACCAATTAACTAGTGGTATATACGCGTCGCATAGTGCTCTGGAGATGTACATGGTCTTCATGCTTCTACCTAACGCTCAGGGCTGTGTGCAGCCTTCACCGTAATAACCTCCCACAAGCCAAATCTGCAAATCCACTTCATATGCGCCCCTCACTCACCTTCCATTCGATTCAAGCACTACCCACACTCCCATCGCAATTACAAACAATATACAACGCCGCCTCATAGTTGTCAATCAATATGCTGTGCCCATTCCTCAACATCGTTGCTCAACGCTACTTCACTCCCGCCGCCTACGATCTCCTCCAAAACTGGCTTCAACCGCCGCCCTTCCCACCCCGACTCGACGCTCCCGCCCACCCCGTCTGGGCAATGATGCAAGAAATGCGCCAACCTCTCATATTCTGCGCAATTGGCATAGTGTTGGCTTGAGCCTTGCACCTGCTCCTGCCCGGCAAGGAACTTGACGACCTCTTCGGCCACTACGACGACTCCAATGCGATGGGGAGACTAGGGATGGAGGATACGGTGGATCTTTGTAAGCTACTTCCTCTAACCGACCTTCCTCGAAACTACAAAACAAAGCTGATCGAGCATCTCGCAGTATGATCGCATTCTTCCGAAGCTATTCTCCCGCGACACAATTATGCCTTACAATTATCCTACTCGCTCGCGTTCTGAAACGATTAACCATGGCCTGCGGTATTGGTTGGGGCAGGGATCGGTAGTCGGACTCAACGCGGCATAACATGGGCAGGGGAGGGAAAATGGATTTTGGAGGCATACACTGTTTTGAATGTAGTGCGGGGAGTATCTGGGGGATAAGGTGACGACGAGGCAGCTTGGGTCTTGCGAGCGTTGAGGATGGATCTGTACACACTTGAAAGTCGAATTGAGGAAATCTTCTCTTTACCTCACTGTATTTATGCCCATCTAGGTCAATGTGAGTGCATCCGGACACGCCGCATAGCTATTTCCCGCTTGAGACCGCTACTATGCGCCCTTGCGACGCGAGATGCGATTCTGCAAGAACACGAATCTTCCTACAACTTTTCTATCTCTTAATCACAACTCCACACGCGTACCCGACACCTCCCTCCACTGTAATACATTCAGCAAGACAATCGTCCTTCGAATCTCTCGCGCTTCCCACCTGTGCGCTCACGTGTTTCATCACCACACTTACAACTGATGGCTGCGACAATGAGACTGACTTCAACTGCCATTGCAAAGGCGGAAGAGTTCTCTCTGCGGCTGCAAGCTGCCTGAACACGGGATGTGGAGAAAAAGACAGAAAGGACGCAACCGACAAAGTACGCTCCGCCTGCCGAGCCATCGGAATAGACTTGGGGAACAGCGGCGTGGACGGAAATGGAAGCGCGAGACCCAACACAACAACTTCACAAGGTAATCCGGATGAAATTTCTCCCAGCAAGTTGGACAGGTTCTAACTTCTCCAGTTCCAACTTCCTCAGACCGAACCCCACAGCTCCCACCTCCGAGCTCCGTCGCAAGGAGCTCGTCCTCGCCTTCCTCCACAATCTCCGCGTCCACAGCTTCCACCAGTCCTTCAGCCACTCCGAGTCCCACAGAAATTCCCCTTGCCCCCCTCCCAACAAACCGCCAGCTCTCCGGCACCGCAAAAGCGGGCATAACCCTCAGCATAACCCTCTTCTTCTCCCTCCTCTTTATCTTGATAACCCTCTACATCCGACGGTTGAAGCGCCAACTTCGCGCTGCGCAGGCCGCCGCCGCAGGCGTACCTGAGGAAGATTGGAGAGAGCATGTCTCACCGGCGGCGGGTATACCAGGGAGAATGAGCAGGCAAGAACATAGAAGAGGGAGCTGGGGGAGCTGGGAAAGGCGAAGGTCGATGTCGATGCCAACGTCGCCGGTTAGTCCTCTGAGTTCAGGTGCGGGATTTGGATATGGGAGCGGGGACATGAGGGAGACGTCGCAAGACTCCATAGCGGGAGTATTCCAGGGGAAGAAGAATAGGGCTCAAGTCCTCAGCGTGGTTGTGGAACGCGTGGAGGAGGAAGAAAGTAGGGCGCCGTCAATAAGGGAGCCGGTTGCTGGTCAGAGAGAAGGGCTTGTGGATCCGTTGGAGTTGGATGGGGACGGGACGGGGATTGTGGAGTTGCCTGTTAGTGTTACACCTAGGGCTAGGAGTAGAGAGAGAAAGTGAGGTATAGTGGGTTTGCAAATGATATCTTTGTATTGCACAAGATCATATACGAAAGAGACGAAAGGGTATTGTACACAATGGTATTCATGCTATCCCACAAGTAGATATCTATCTACGCCTTCTCCGGTGCCACTCCCCAGCTACGAAACTGTGAACTGTATACAGGTGTCGTCCAGCCTCTTCACAGCCTCCAGAAAGAAATGCCAGTTGACTGGTTTTCCATCGCTCCCCCTCCTGAGCCTCAGTTCCACCTCTGCCAACACCCACATCTCGAACTCGTCTTGGCTGGTTTCCTCCAGCCATTGCTGTGGGATCTCAGAAGGCAAAACACCCATCTCAATATAAGGGCTCTTCTCGGCCGTATCGGGGGGATGATACAGCTGCAGGTAACCGCCGAAAAGAGCCTTGAAAGAAGAGGCGCCGTGAACCCGATTGTGTTTCCCAGGCACATCCGTCGCCAGTATGATGCTCTCAACATTTCGGAGTAACGCCAGAGCGACGCCTGCCCAAGGTCCGCACCAATACTGCTCCAGATCGTATTTCCACATGAGTTGACGGCTTTCCTTGGCGGGAAAGCAGCCATCAATGAATTTGAGGCAGTCCCCTTCTTCCTCCGGAGAAAACCGGATAGGCGCGTCGGTAGTCCAAGGTTCCTGCGGCTCCACACCATAGTGGTAGAGGTGGTACTCTGTGAGCTCAAGGCGGAAGTGCTCAACCAGCTTGGCGAGATCGGGACGAGCCAGCAACGGGCGGACGAAGAGGTAGATAGAATGCGTCGGTTGAAAATCGCACTCAAGAGTCTCCGCCAGGTCCACCCGCCTTTCCATTCTTCTGTAAGGTTTGGCCCAGTCCCAGTCGTCTGTGAGCACGGGGTATCGATACAGCTCTTTCTGTGCGCTGAGCAGAAATGTTTGCACGTAAGGGCCATGCAAATAAGATCTTCTGCCGCCGCTGTGAAGCGGGCCTGCTCGTCGATGTGTGGGTAGGGGTATAGCTGCTTCGAGCCTCTCCCTGAGACGGCTCTGGCAATCCCATCGATGATTTTATGGGGCATCGAACAAATTGGCTGAGCGGCATTGTGGCCTGCGGCCATTGTCATGGATTCCTTCAACATAGCAGTTGTAGATGAGGTGGGATTTCGCGGAGGAGCTGGCCTGGAAAGCGGGAGGGAGACTTGAGGGGATGCGAGGAGCTGCTTCAACTGATTCGAGGAATGGCGGCGGATGGCGCTGATCGGGAAGGATACGTGAGGAGGTGGCGGTTTTGAGGGATCGAGAGGGAAACTGTAGGTACGAAAGGGCCAGTAGCGGGAGCAGGACAAATGGCGATATATGAAGCTGGAGAGTTTCGAAAATATATATAGAGAGGGAGGAGAAAAATCCGTCTGTGCGCGCTGTGTACCAAGACAGCGAAAAAGGGCTCGCAGTGACGGTGAAAGGTTGACCCATTTCGACCAATCACCGTCCGCCCCCCGTTAAGTCACGGAATCAATCCTCCTGTTCGATGACTGCCAGGAGCAAGCATATGCAAGAGTATGAAATGGTGGGGCATCGACTGTCTTTTGCGATGGTGTATTCCCGGGACACTTATCGACCCGCTATGGGATGGACATGTTTTGGGAGAGGGGCTCACCTGCTTCCCCTGAGTGTATGACTTGCACAGCTTTTTTAACAATGCCGACCTTACGAAACTTGTCTCTGCGTTGGAAATACAACATGGGAAAGAAGGTACATGACCGTAGAGGAGAGCACATGAACAACCAGAAAAGGAAAAGAGAAACGCGAATTCTTGCAAGTAGAGGTCGAAGTATATTCAAGATTGGGATATGGAGAAGACGCCTAACGCAGGGGTAGCAAGAAATTTGACATGTCTGTATAGAGAGACCATACTATACCAACAAGCGCCGCTTCTCTTCCACTGCAACCTTCTTTGTTCCTGTCCACCTCCTCTTCTTCTCACCAGGAAACCGGAGCGGAACACCGTCATCTACCCTATCTCCTACTGACCTTTCTCCTTCGCCGAAGAGAGGCTTGAAGAAGCCGTCGTAGCTCTTCCACATAGCTAAAAAGATCCATCCGTATACGGCGGTCATCCATTTGGGCGACCTCCCTTTCTTGTCCTGAAAGAGCCGCTGCAACCCAAAGATCAGCATGACAAAAGGCATCCATATCGCGGTAAACAACCCCTTTCCAACTGTTTGCTTCCTTGTCGTGATAGTATAGGCGCGGATATCATGGAGATAGCTCTGGTATTCGGCAGGAAGATCGAGCTCGGCGGCGCCGTCGGTTATGAGTTTGAGATAGCGTGCAGAAGGCTGCGCATAGCTGGAGTCCGGGCGTGTCAAGCCCCCTTTTACAGCGGCAGGCGCAAACAAGGTATGTGCTTTGAAGGGTTTTGTTTGGGGCGATTCTGGTACCGTCGCCGCTGGGGGAAGCGGATGGCAGGAGACCAGGATATCGTGATAGGCTGACCCCCCTCCTTCGGTTGCTATGATATGGGCAAAGTCTTTCAGCGTCACCTCATAGACGCAGCCCACCATGCCTTTGTTCCATCGGTCCTTGTGATACCCGGGCTTCTTGGGTGGTGGCTGAGCGGGATCCCGGCGGGCGGAGTTCGCAAAACAGGGCTCAGAATATGGTAGACCCGGGAGATCGAACGTCAACCTCAACTCAGGGACGACGACATTGATCTGGGATAGGGGTCTGATTCCCCGGACCCCCCGGAAGGTCTCAGCACAGAGGTTCGAGCCATATGCCAAGTAGAGTATTGTTTTGCCCTTCTCTTCTGCTACGGAGAGCTCGGATTCGGTGAATGTGAGGTGGTCGAGCGGTTTGTCTTCGAGGGAAGCGTCGAGTCGCTCCTGGGAGGTCTGAGGGATGGGAGGAAATGAATGTTTTGGAGCCAAGGAGCTGCGGCGCACATAGGCGACATCGTCAACGGCGCGTTCAGTTGTCATCGCGAGTGCAGATTGCGTGCTGTCTGTGCTCCGGGGATGTTATTGGACGGTTCCTGCAGGTCGGTTTGTACGAGCTAGTAACTGTTTTGGGATGTATGGGAATGTTCAAAGAGTGTCTGAAGCCTGCAAGAACATGAAATAACTTCAAAAACCAAAAGCTTCAGCGTCTGGAAGGTTCGTCCGCTATTTGTACGCCTTTAGTGAGGTTGAGCACCTTCGGGACAGTCGGCGTCCGGGGTACGTCACAGAAGAGGCTAGGATGAAAGGGGAATGGCTGCTGCTGATGTCAGGTACTCAGGAACAGAGTACAGTACAGAATGCCAAGAACATTTCACTCTCTCTCGTCGACGGCAACATTGAATTCTATGGTGTGGTGTCTTCGTTATACCCACAGCAATTCACAGTCACCGGTTTCCAGTTGTCTGAACAATCTACTTGGACCGTCTTCATAGTATTCTCTGCGACCTCCGCGACCCTACTTTCGGAATAGATACCCGCAAGACGATCATGGCAACGCTCATTAGATGTCCGATCCAAGCAGTATAATACGTTCAAGACAAATTGCATAGAAGGCCGCGAACAGCCATGCCGTCCGACTCAAAGTTATGGAGATATCCGTATGCCCTGGGAGCCTAGTGCTGGAGATCAAAGAGTTACTCCAACGCATCTAATCAAGCAAGCAAAGCCCCTGAGCTTTATTGAAAGTCATCCGGTGCCTAGTCATACACTGTACCATTTCCTTAAGCTCCCTTCCCTCCCCCTCGCCCATCTGTCGGCTTCAGAGCTCACCCAACTTAGATTCGGAACAGTGAACATCCGACAAGCGCCACCATCCTTCCCCCCTCGTTCTTGCATCTCAGCATACACCGTCCCACGCAGTCCGGTACAAAAAGCCCTTAGCGAAGCTGCAACTGCGTGGTGCGGTTAATCAAGACGACACGGGTTGCATGTACGCGAGGGGGCACGGTCCAGCTGCCTGGAGCTAAAACACAGTACTAGCGGATGCCAAGAGCAGTGGTACTCCCAGAGTTTGGGCGAAGGATCAACATGGACTGCTTTTAATAGGGCCGTTCTTTTCCCTCCTCTGTTTGAGGTTTTTACGTTTGGACTTGAGCTTCGTTCCTGCTGGACCATGGTTCTATATTCCGTCCACGATTCCTGAGCCAGTGCTGCTTCCAATCCGCTCCCCACAACGCCACATGGGTCGTGATTGCAGAGCATCAATTCGACGACCTTCGTATGGGACAATAATCGTATAAGAGATAGCAATGGAACTTCCATACATAATCCTGCTTTTCGGGCCACTCGTAGCATTTCTGTACTCCCTCGTCCGCGAATGGCGCTTCAACCGATTCCGCCACATCCCCCAACCCTACCCAAACTCCCTCCTCTTCGGCCACCTCTACTTAATCGCCCGGGGCTACAAACGATCCGGCGATGCGAGACGCCATGTTGGTGAGGCCATTGGCCGTTATTATGCCCAATTCATATCCTAACAACATCCCTTCAGACTACATCCTCGAAGACCTGGTCAACTCGGCAGGCCGCCCTGATATCCTGTTTCTTGATATGCGTCCCGTCTCATACGGCATGATGGTTGTAACATCCCACGAAATTGCGGAGCAAATCTCTAAAGCAACCAAAATGTATCCGTACAGCGTGACCAAATCGCCGACGCTGAGAGGGTTTGTGCGCCTTATCGGGAAGCAGTCGCTGTTGAGCGAAGAGGTAAGATTTTTGATCAGTTTCTTTTCCAATTCTTTTTATCCCAGAAATTACTCTCTGAACATATCGTTCTTCCTTCCTTCTCGGCACGCAATTAATGTCCTTCGAGGGTGAATCCTGGAAACAGCTCCGCAAGCGCTTCAACCCCGGCTTCGCGCCCTCACACCTCCTTTCCCTGCTCCCTCAAATCCTCTCCAAAACCTCCATCTTCGTGCGGAAACTCGACGCACTGGCCGCCAGCGGAGAGGAATTCGAGATGGACACCCTCTGCACGAACATCACCTTCGACATCATCGGCAAAGTGGTCACGGGTCTGGACTTCCACGCCCAAGACGTCGACAACACCGAGAGGCATGAGATTGTGAAGTACTATAATAAACTCGGGTCTACGTACTCGGATACGGGGAGAATACCGCTGTGGCTGAACTTTAGGAAAAAGGGGCTGAGGCTGTGGTATTCGTATCTCGCGGACAGAGCGACTAAGCAGTGCGTTCGATCAAAGTTCTCTGAGATCAAGGACGCAGAAAGTACCACGAAGAAGGGTGCGCAGGATCGATCGGTGCTTGCTCTCGCGCTGAAAGATACGGATGTGCTAAGTGAAGATGTCCTGCAGACGACGGCAGATCAAGTCAAGACGTTTTTGTTCGCTGGGCATGATACCACGTCGATCCTCCTGCAGAGGTTAATCTACACGCTATCCATCCATCCGAAATGCTTGGCGAAGATTCAAGAGGAGCACCAAGCCACCTTCGGGGACGAGGATCCGAAACATGTCTTCCTGAGGAAGCCGGATGAGACTATTCAGCGGCTGAGTTATACGTCAGCATGTATCAAGGAGGCGTTGAGGTTGTGGCCGCCAGCGGGGTCGGCCAGGATGAGTGACCCGGGGAGAGACTTTAGGGTGAGGTTGTCCAGCGGGGAGGAGGTTTGCGTGGACGGTACGATTATGTATCTCTGCCCGTACTTGATCCAGCGCGATCCCAAGGTCTATGGCGAGACGGCTAATGACTTTGTGCCCGAGCGCTGGCTCGGTGACACCAATACTAGTTCGGCGAAGGAGGACGAGGCGGGGACCCAGACGGGAACGAGCAAGATTCCCATCAGTGCATGGAGGCCGTTTGAGAGGGGTCCACGGAATTGCATTGGGCAGGAGTTGGCGAATCTGGAGGCGAGGGTCATTCTGGCTTCTGTGATGCGGAGGTATGATTTTATCAAGGTCGGAGCCGGGGAAATAGAGGTGGACGAGAAGGGGAAGCCGATCGTGGATGACAAGGGGGTGTACAAGACGAAGTCAGAGTTGTTCAATGTGAGTTGTGCCTCGTCTCTTGGACGGAAGATTCTAACTGTGTCCAGGCTATGATCGTTACGTCGAAGCCTTTTGACAGGTGTAGGATGCGAGTCAGGCGACTGTAAAAGAGGGATGTCAGAGCTCAGATATAACACGGGCATTGAGTATCCAGAATACACAGCCTTCATAAAGCCGTGGGAATCTCTTCCACCAACAGCAGCCGGCGCACGTCCAATATAATGCATCGTCCCGTTACTAGCAAATTTGTACATGGTCCAATTGTACATTGCGCGTCCTATCGGTACAGCATCTATGTTACAGTGCTCAAATTATCTTGAAATGCATCTACCGCGCGTTCTCCTTATTCTCTGCCGCTCTCCTCTTCGCCCTAACCTCGGCCTTCCTCCTCTCACCACCATCCACCTTATGCCCCCTCCTTATCTCCCAAATTCCCTCTTGTAGCTGTATCCGTGCCCTGAGTCCCTCCGTCCCCTTCACCAACTGCACATAAGGTCCCTTGATCGTCTTGGCGCCTTTGACCACAACACCCTTCACCCCCTTGATCTCTTCCAGCGGTTCCACGGGTGCCTCCGCCCCAACAGGCACATTCACAACCACCTTTCTCGTTCCGGGATCATGGGTCGCTGTGGCTGTTGCGGATCGGGACGACATCGTTCCGGTATAGGGGTTCGGCGCAACGGGCGCCTCGACGAGTTTCAATTCCGCGACTCCATCCGCTACGTGCTGGCAATCACCTGCGATTCCGAACTCGCCATTGCGGTAGCGTTCACGCCATGTGAGGAGGTATTTTCTCGTGCGGGCGGGCTCGATGCCGAGTTCTTTGAGTTGCGCAGAGGTCAGGGTGAAGAGGGCCTCCCAGGATGGGATCTTTGCAGCGTGGGCGGAAAGGCCGCGGCCGATGGCTGTGAGGAAGGCGGTGTGGTCCGGGATAAAGGGTATGGGTTTGGGGATTGGGCGGATGGGAATCTGGTGGTGCAGAGGGCGAACGCAGGGCCTGGATGTGGTTGAGAGTGCCGCTGTGAGGTCGCGGAGGGTGGGTCGCCGAAGTATCATTTTGGGAGGGATCTTCGGGTGTGTCAGTGAGATGGAATGTGGATTCGAGTCTGAAGGTCGGCGTACGCTGTGAAATGAGCGGAAAGCCGGACTGGCCGACCCGTTCGATGCTGGCGGGGAGCAATTGGGGATCTGAGGTCGCGGGTCGGGATGGTATGAAGTCCGCGGTCAACTTTTTGGCGACGCCAAGACGAAGCTGGGACCACTCGCCGCAACGACGACCATTGATGATCGACGTCCATGCTTCCACTGAACCTCGCCGCTCGTTCTACAAACACCGTGTTTGAAAAGCCGATTCCAGAGCTTTGGGGAGAGAAGAGGGAAGGGAAGAGATAACCTGGGTAGCTTTCTGAGAATGCCACGTCCTTGAAGTTCCACGCAGAGCGCAACGGCCTTTGTCTACACCAAGCATATACGGACGGCGTTCTTTGCGCATGCGCTGCTACAACGGCGGCGATAGATTTCTTCTCCTCCACGACGATTCTGGGTAGCAGATCTATCCTGTTCTTCTGAAAATTCTTTCGATCCTGTAGCCGTTTCCCTCCGATCATCCCCAGCGCACGTCCACTTCCCCAACAGCCTTGGACACATCCACCACGACTTTTATATCCTAATACCTTGGGCCACCGACATAGACCGCCACCACCATGGCGTCCTCCCCGCTCGTACTCTCGCCTCTGCCCCCTCCTACGGGGCCCAGCACCAAACCACCACCCTCCCAGTTCTCCAAAGCCAAAGCGCTAGCCCTCCAGCATGCCTCCACCGCTCCCGCCTCCTCGAGCGGCAACTCCACCCCCACCACCGAAACCGACCTGGACGCCGGTGCACAGATGAACGAGCAAGTGCGGCGACAATATGTAATCAGTATGCCTCCTTTCCCATCCAACCTAATCATCATACCAAACTAACGACTCCTGCCTCAGCCAAACAAATCGGCCGCGGCACGTACGCCGACGTCTTCTCCGCGCACCTCGCGTCCGACCCCAAACACCTCGTCGCCATCAAGCGTATCCGCCTCCAAACCGGCTGGACGAACGGCATAACCATGGACTCAATCCGCGAGATCCGCTTCCTGTCGGAGCTCAAACACCCAAACATCATCCTCCTCCACGCCGTCTACAGCACCAAGGACGAGAAGATCTCGCTGGTCCTCGAGCACCTACCGCTCGGCGACCTCGAGGAGGTCTGGCACAAGCACCACCTCCCCTACGGCAACGCGGAGATCAAGAGCTGGATGCTGATGCTCAGCCGCGCGGTGTGGTTCTGCCATTCCCACCGCGTGCTCCATCGCGACATCAAGAGCAACAACTGCCTCATCGCCGCAGACGGGTGCCTGAAGCTCGCGGATTTCGGCCTGGCCCGCCCCTTCGCGGACCCGGGACGCCCCATGACGCACCAGGTCATCACGCGGTACTACCGCCCGCCGGAGCTGCTGTATATGGCGCGGCACTACGGCGCGAAGGTCGATGTGTGGAGCGTCGGCATGATCATGGCGGAGCTGGCGATCCGCAACTTCCTGTGCCCGGGGGAGACGGACCTCCAGCAGCTGGGCATGTACTGCGACCTCTTCGGCACGCCGACCGAGGAGTCGTGGCCCGGCGTGTCGAAGCTGGAGCTCTACATGCCGCCGTCGACGCAGAAGGGCACGGACGGCACGACGGTGGCGACGCGCCGGGGCCAGCCGCCGAGTTTCTGGAAACAGCGCTTCTCGCTGCTGGGCGAGGAGGGGATCGACCTGCTGAAGGGCATGCTGACGATGGATCCGAACAAGCGCCTTTCGTCCGAGGAGGTGCTGCGGCATCGGTATTGGCAGGTTGCGCCGAAGCCGACGAAGAAGGAGGATCTGCCCCGCAGGCCGGGGAGTAAGGAGGATGGGGAGAGGAGGTTGGGCGAGGATTTGAAGAGGCATGCCGGGGAGTTGGAGAAGGAGGGGGGAAGGGGGGATAAGGTGGCGAGGAAGTTGGATTTTGGGGCGATGAGGAGGTAGGGTGGAACTGGAGGTGGGACGGGGTGGGCGGAGGAGGAAGGACGGCAAGAGCCTTGGTTAATCATGAATACATATACTGTAGGTATAGGGCGGACGCATGGCGGCATGGAGTTCGGCGTCTGAGCATTCCTTTCTCGTCACTTCGGCTTTGGGAGCTTGGATGGACATGGTCGGTAGGAGTAAATCATCTAACTTACTCGGTAGCTCACAGCCAATTGGGACATAAATACTTATAAAAATAGACACCATTTTCAAAGCACTTAACTATGCCGGCGCTTGCTTATAGTGCTTTTATGTTTTTTATTTGACATGAAACCGCCGTGCCTTCCCCCCTAAAAAAGAAAGACTCCTTCAAACCCCCAATTTTCCGTCACGAAGCTGTCATATACCGATATCCCATATATAAACCTACCTCCCTTTGAACATCGACATGGACGAATACATCAACTCCTGGATAAGTACCCACCGCAACGCACGACATCAATCGCACTGCAGAATTACACATCAATTTCCCATTTGAATCTCTCTATCTGCACTCACTCAAAAACCTATCCTAGCTTGTTCGCCAAGGGGCAGCCACAAAGGCCCACCCCGCCCATCCATCCTTCTTTCCTCCCATCCTTCGAAAGAAGAAAAAGAACAGCGATATACATAATAACACAATAGGGTACTCGCGGGACGCCTCACGCCTCACGCCTCACGCCTCGGACACCAACCCATTCTGTCTTGAAGCCCCATGACCGACCTCCGCGTAAGAACCCAGAGAAGAGAAATGGGGGGAAAATGTCCAGACGAACTCCAGATCCTGGACCGATCGCCCACTTTAGTTGTCCACAAGCGTAGAAAAAGGAGCCCCCATCAGCCCGAGTAACCAGTAAGGAAGTAAGGGAAAAAAAGGGAAATATCTTCTCAGAGCCAAAACATCGACATACACAATGACAGAGTGTCAGAGATGGAGACGATGAATAACAAGGAGAGAGCAAGAAAGGGTAAAACCATCTGAAATTTTTGGACCAATTCTCTCGTCCGAGAAAAGAGCCAAGTCCTTCATTCTAGCATTCTCTGCTCTCGACTCCAACTCCTATCCTCTTCTCCCATGTTGGAAAATCTTTCGCAAAAAACGAGTGTACTTCTTCCTAGTATAAACGACACCAACGGCTCATAGTGCCAACTGTTTGGGGTCAACGCTCCATATCATGTACCATGGAATCTCTCAGGCATGGTGGGGCTCTTGTCTTGAGCGCCCAACGCAGCTCGTCCAAGATAGTGAAAGAGCGTCTTCAATCCCCCAAATCACAGGGCGGGTATCAATACGCTGATCCAGTTCTTCACTCTCATCTTTCCAGCACAGTCTCTAGTGGAAGGCGAGAGACGGCGGGCTGGGCCTGATCACTCCACCCGGTTTTTTGTAGGGATGCCGGCGCCTAATGGTTGTTCTCTTGGTGGGACACGGCCGCCTGCGCGTGTTGCTGAGCCAGTTGCGCACGGAGGGTAGTAACCTCGTCTTGCAACGACTGTATCCTCTTCTGGTGTTCTTCCTCCATGCGAGCCATCCGGTTCTCCATCTCGCGCACCGTCTGCCAAACGTCAACGGGCGGACGACCCATGACCTCACGCAGACTGCCACCGCTGCCTCCGTGGCTGGACATGCTTCCGGGCTGCGATTCCGATCCAGGACCCGGAACCTGCTGATGGAGCATGGTGGGGCCACTGCTCTTCCCGGGCATCGCAGAATTGAGGCCCTGGAGAGGAGGTAATTGCGGGCCACCGGCATGCGGTTGTGGCGGACCCAGAGCCCGCGGCGAGGACCCTCTACCGGTGCGCCGGGAGAAGTTCTGCTGGTGCATGTGCTGACCCATGTTCGGCGACCGCGGGGGGCCCTGGAGACTCCCATCGTGGGCACCCAACCGATGCTGCTCGGCCTGGCCAGGAGAGAGAGGCTTTGGACTTTCGGTCATTCCACCTTGGCTGAAGACGTTGGCCTGGTTGTTGGCATTGTAGTGGAGGTTGTTGAGGCTGGAAGGAGCTATTTTGGGCGAGACGTCAGTGGTCTGATCGCGCGAAGGTCCCCCAAGTCCAGAGGGATACATAGGGTGGAGGTTGTGGCTCGGTGGGCCCCGAGCAATGGGCGGATAGGTACTGGAGTGCTGGTGATGATACGGACCTTGCACAGAGTTTCCGGTGTTTTGCCTCTTACGCGCGGGTTCACTCACGCGACGGCCCGTGCCATCGTCATCTTCGTCACCCTCACCGTCGCGCTCGTGGTATACGATACCGTCCATGGTGTCGTCGACCTTGTGCTCGCCGAATTCGTCACCCATGCTCGAACGGCGCCCAGCGCAGCCGCCCTGGCCCTTGCTATGCCGGGCGAGAGCATCGCCGCGGGCGAACTTTCGGCCGCACTTGTCGCAGGTATGTGGTCTCTCACCCGTGTGGAGCTTGGTGTGGCGCTTCAGATCGTGCAGACGGCGGAAGCGTTGCTGGCAGGTCGAGCACTCGTACGGCTTCTCTTGGCTATGGGTTAGCAGGTGGCTCTTCAGGTTGTGATGCCTCGTGAAATCTGTGGCGCAGTAAGGACACTTGTGGCGCTTGCCTGGGGACTTTGGGCTGTTCTGATAGCCTGGTAAGCTCATCTGTCGTGTAGGGGCTCTGGGGTCGTGTTCCGGCGGAGCGGGGCCTGGGAAGGTGAAGGATCGATTACTTGACACTTCGCCCAGGTTGGGAGCGATGTGCTGGTGATGTTGCTGCAGCGAGGGGACTCCTTCCGGTCCTGGGATAGGGTCTGAAGTGGCCTCTGCAGCGGTGGCGGTGGCAGCGGTGGTGAGGTTGTCGGTGGAGCCAAAGCTGGAGAGGCTCACGGGGCTGGTGTGCATGGTGTCTGTCCCGACCTGGTCTGGGATGACGAGCGACTTGGCGGCTTTCTCGAGTGCAGCACTCATTTGCGTGGGTTCTGGGGGACCGTCTCTGGGTTGCGAGGTGGGCTGGGCCCCGAGCAAGGACTGTACTACAGCGACGCCTGGGTTGGGTGTCGTCTGCCGGGACTTTTCGCGACGCTCGTCGGCGAGGGCGGCAGCTCCCGTCAGCGGTTGTGGTGAGTGTCTGGGGGACAGGCCGCGGGGAGATTTTGTGAGGTGGGTGCCAAAGGTGGCGCCGTTGCTGTGATTTCGATTCGCGCCGATGGAGCCTGGGGTGTCTGGACGATTGGGGGCGCTGAAAGGGCCGGAATGGGTGGGAGTGATGGCCCGAGTTGAAGCTGCCATCAGAAGGCGATGGGGGTTGGGTGATGATGGGTGGATATGTTCGCTACCTGCCGTTGAATGTCAGCGCACGCTTTCCACGAGGGCGTTGGGGGGCAGGTGCATCACGAATGGGTAGGAGAGGGAAGGAGAGACGGGCATCTTTGCGTCGCCGTTGAGAAAGGGAAAGGAATGGAGGGATGGGGGACTGTGAAGGCGCGTGCTTGCATGGGTAGGGGCAATGGGCATGGACATGGGGCAAAGAGCTCACGAACCTGTGCTCTCCTACTAACAGAGGAACTTTTCGGAATGGCGGACGAAACGGTGACAAGACTCGTCCAACAGAGGTCAATCAACAGTCATGCGCACGAGTAGGGACTGTGAGCCACTTTTCCCGACGTCCTCAGTTGTGGGCAGGCGATGCGGCTCTTCGCGCGCGCAGAGGCCTGGGCCGTGGTGAAGCGGAAGATGTTTAGGCACAGGTGTTTACCTCAAGGACGGCAGCGGATGCCAATTCTCCGAGGCAAGGGGAGTTGTAGAGCGCGCGTGAGAAGCGGCGATGATGATGGTGATGATGGAGGTGCGGAGGTGCGGCGGTGCGGTTTGGGGTGGAGCAGCAAGGCCAGGTGAGGCTGCGAGCTGAAGTGGGCAAGCCGAGGCGGGACTGCGGTGGTTCTCGCGAGACGGTAGACGGAGCAGCGGCGCGCGCGCAAACGGGCGATGGTGCAGGGAGACGCGACGGACGGCGTGAGGAGAGGGGCGGTGGGAAGTGGAGCAGCGAGCCTGCGTGTCTCTGGAAGCGGTCGCAGTCGGGGGCGTGGCGGGTTTGTGGTGGTGCAGTCGAGAAGGCGTTTGGAAGAAGGCTGGAAGGCTGGAGGGCTATGACGAGTGGCTGGGCTTTCTGGTGCCACACTACACTCACACGCACACTTCTCGGTCTTCAGTTAAGACAACACGGGCCTTTGTCGGCGCGGGCGGGGTCTGCGACGCTGGAAGCTGGGCGCGGAATTGCTTGCGGCTCTGAAGAAAAGAGAGATGGGCGGAGAGGCGGAGAGGCCGCGCAAGTGGTGAGGAATGGGTGGGAGGAAGAGATGGAAAGAGCAGCGAAAGCGGGCGGGAGGAGAAGCGCAGCAAAACAGAGGAAAGCGGCTGGCTGGCTGGGCCTTATTTCCTCTTCTCTCTCCGAGAAACTCTTGGGATCTCTGTGTGATGCTGCTTCAGGCGGCTCGTCGTCGCCGTCCTCCTCTTGGTCCTGAGGGTCACGGGTGGGCCTTGGCGCCACTGGGGCTGTGCAAAGAGACGCCAAGCAACCGGCAGGGATTGCCCTGCCCGTGCGCCACGCAATACGAGCGCCACACTCTTTGGAGGGAGGGAACTCTTTTTTCTACACCTTCAAGCTGGTTCACAGCACGTCAAGGTAGAAAAACCAAGCATTTTCAGATTTTCCCCTGCATCGAGTATCTCTTTGTGAAGAAAAAATCGCCCTGTTGCACCCCTCCAGGGCGTGCGTGGCGCGCGGTTCTGTGCGCGGTGGCGCAGCGCCACATCTTCTGCTATCCTCACCACACTATTCCGTACTTCCGCTCATCCTCCAACACACCCAACCGTCAACGAGATACTCCCTCCACCCATCAACGTCAGCTTGGGAGGGGGTACGCCCACTTTTAGGAGGAACATCGTCCGACGAGTGGGACCCGCGCTCTTTCATTGTTCGCTGTCGAGGAGGGTGTGAGCTAACAGCGTCAGCCTCCAACGAAACAGCCTGATTGAATCCGTTCCACCACCCGTCCTCCAATCCAAAGTCGCCAAACCGCCGGCTAACGCCACACGTGAGCGTGACAATAAGCATGCCCAGGTGAGTGGCACTGTAGTCTGTCGCCGGGACGGGATTCTTGGATGGGAATGCAGGCACACCGGTTCCCTCGACCCAGGGTTGCTTTGCATCTTTGCCTTCGGAAAAGGTTACGCCCCGCATGGACATGCTGTTTGGAACACTCCCTCCTGTTGATCAGATGCGCAATGCCAGTCTCACCTTCAACTACTGCTGCGTCCTTGGAAGTGGCAGTGGCAGTTCCCGCCACACCTCTCCTCCATCCATCATTCGCTCCTCCCCTCGTCCAATGACCTGCCCCAACTTGCCTGCCCGCATCGCCTCCGAAATACCTCCTCCCTGCCATGCAACGGATCGTCAGGCACATTGTCCTATCTCGCCCATGCCGGCACTGGTTTCAGCTGGCAAGTCGCAGCTGTTGCGCAAGGCCGAGCGTTGAAAATCTAGCACCGGTTGACCCTCCAAAGTGACGTCCAGAGATCTCCCAAACTTCCAAATTCCAACGGCCCTTCATCCGAACGCCCCACGCACCCCAACCCAGCGCCAACACCGTCTCCCCCATTCCAAGTTCCTCCCCTCCCATACTAACTTCAACTGGAAGCTGTGAACGCTGTCAAAACACTTGGGTTTTCCTCTCCAAGAAAGCCCCCAAGAGCCCTGCTTGACCCGAGCCTCATGCCTCCCCATATTTGTATCAGTAGACCTCTATGTACAATATGGAGTCGCTTCTAAGAATAGCTTTCGCATATGCAGCCACTTTGCTATCCTGGGGCCTGGGATGCTGACACCGTCATACACAGTGCTAGCTCGTCAGCGAACTGCCAACCCCGCAGACAGCAACGTCAACCAACACCCTACCCATGACATCAGAAATCGAATAACAATATCCATAAGCCCCTATGGCTTATACAATAATCACTATTCTTCCAACCATCGTAAACACACAGCATCCTCTTCGTGGGACATG
The DNA here is from genome assembly GCA_019022765.1 of Westerdykella sp. P71. Taxonomy (NCBI): domain Eukaryota; kingdom Fungi; phylum Ascomycota; class Dothideomycetes; order Pleosporales; family Sporormiaceae; genus Westerdykella; species Westerdykella sp. P71. Next base: position 123,149 of record JAFHBW010000014.1, on the reverse strand, counting down.
ACCACATTGGACATCCAGACTACGCTAGTCACCGTACTAGGACTGCAGCGCTGCCGACCGTGTCAATCGGAACGGATCGTACCGCTGCCACAGCACGACGTCCGCATCTATCGCAATCCCACCCGACGAGTCCTCCAGCCACGGCCTACCAGTAGGGGGAAAGCCACAGCAAAGCCACACACCCATTCCTGTATATCAGTTTATGATAAAGCCACCTTTGCAGATTATTTACGAGAGAGAAGAGCTTCGGAACCGGGACTGCTTTACTGCATGCTCCTGCTTTTCTGCGGAATACTGAAAAGGCCACGATAACGTCTGGACAATGCATTGAATGGCCGTCAGACATCCACTCCGTGGGCTCCTTGCGGCAGGAGGAAGTACGGAACTACTCTAGAGACTGCTTGACGGAACGGACTTGTGCTAGGTCATATCGCTCTGCGGCTTGATGCCGCACCTGCGCTTCGTGCCGTACATTACCGACTGCCTGCCAGGTAATGAGCCCATGAACTGACGAGGCAGCTATCCAACAGGTTCCTTGCGAATTCATGGCTGGAAGAGACTCAAAGAAAATGTGATTTCATGGCAGTCATTCCTACGGGAGCACGTATCTCGTGCCATCGCCCGTCACTACCGTGAGCAGTGTATGTATGATCAGGAACTGCTGACTGCATTCAGGCTTTATCGCATTTATATTGCCGTTCTTTGCGGGTGTAAATAACATCGACGGAGCAGGAGAATGGATATGACAAGTCCCGGATATCAGAGAAGGGTGCTAGTCTCCTCCGAACTCTCGTTATGCATGCTGATCTTGCCCGGAAACGGCATATATATTGCGATTATGCAAATGCAGCAGCGGTAGCTGACAGATAATGGAAGATTCTTCCTTCTGACGGTGGGGGAAAAGGGGTATGTCGTCTATATAGTCTTCCTGTGGCGGTTAGAAACCGTGTAGAAGTTGGCGGAGTGGAAAGTACTAAGTCCGTATTCCTTCCAGGACACCGGTGTACAATCCTCAACGACGTAGTGGTCTACTTTTTCATTCTATACATTCGGGGTGAAAGCTCCGCAGAAGGAGAGTCTCTTGAGCATCACAGTTATGAGGGCAGATAACCCCTCACAGACGAAGACACTGTGTGGGATGTCAGTGCGGTAGACCTGTGATACACGAAGACAGAACTGGGAGGGATTTGACTCTCGACAATTACAGGTCCACGGTTTGGTATTGTTGTTTCCTTACTCCCCTTCTGCAATCTGCATACACTGCTTTCAATTGGACGAGCATGTCATGCTTATTTTTGGGCGATACCGAGTCAATGGTTTCGTGATTACAGCCTTCAGAGATCGATTTCGACTCCGTCAATTCTACGATACCGGGTAATGACCCGTAATCAGTTGATGCCAGCGGCATCCAACTCCTTCTGAGTCCACTCCCACAACTCATCCGCCAGCTCCTTGCTTTGGGCATTGACACTGCCCTGCACAACCCGTTTCCCCGGATAGTAAAACGCCCCATTCTCCAGGTTCTCCTTTTCGGTCGTAGCAAGCCACTCCTGCCACCAAGCCCCCTCATACGGCGTGATCCACTGCGTCCACATGATGAGCCAGACAATCGGCACTTGCCAGGACCAACTCGCCAGGAACGGGGACGAGATGCTCGTCCTGACGACGCCCGGATGCAACGACACGAACGTGATTTCCGGGTGCTTCTCCGCGAGTTTACGCGTGTACAGCACGTTGGCGAGTTTCGACTGGCCGTACCGCTCCCAGTTGTCGAACTCGGCCATGTCGGTCTTTGCGACGTCGAGGCGGAGACCGACGCGCGGAGCCTGGCCCTCTGAAGAGGAGGCTAAGGTGACGACGCGGGCGTCTTGCCCAAGACTGACCGCCCTCTGGAGAGCGGGGAGCAATAGCCGCGTGAGGAGCGCGTGGCCCATGTGATTGACGCCGAATTGGATTTCGTAGCCTTGTTCCGTCGTAGCAGCAGGTACGCACATGATGCCGGCATTGTTCATCAGGACGCTGAGCGTAGACTCTTTTGCCAGGAAGGTCTGTGCAGCGGCTTTGATGGAAGCGAAGGATGTTAGATCCAGAGCAATATGGGTCAGTTTCGAAGACACATCGTCCCCCGTGGCGGCTTTGACATGCTCGACGATGTTGGAGATGGCGGTTGCCGTCTTCTCCGCGTTACGGGCCGCCAGATAGATGTGTCCTGGACGGTGATTGGCGAGCTGGAGGACCGTTTCGTAGCCTAAGCCGTCTGATGCGCCGGTGATGAAGAAGATCCGGCCACTGAGGTCAGGAATGTCTTGGTTGGGGTCAAAAGGCGCGGGCTTGGACCAGAAGCCGAGCATGTTGTTCAGCTCAGTTCAACGGATTTCGTACAGCTTAATGAATACGTGATCTCCGGCAGTTATGTCTTCGGTTCGGAATAGTGTCTGTGCTCTTGAAATCAAAGTGTAACGGTTGCTGCAGTCCCCCGATGCTGAGAACAATGGCCCGAACTGTGCACGTGTTCCCCACGTGACTGTATATTGGGATCTCAGATGATTCAATAGAACCGGATCATTTCCGCACACATTATGGGCCTAGCTAGGGTTCTCCGCTCCGCGGGGCCCGGTGGGTGAGTCCGGACCTATACCTATGTATAATGTATGCTGTATCATCCACGTGCGTCCCCTGTGCTGACACGATTGGGAACCTTGGAAGCTGGAGCGACAAAGAATGGCGTGCTGTCCCGGATTACTGGGCCCGAACTGGAGGCTGCATCCTCCATATCTGGCTTGCCAAAGGCTGGTAAGAGCATCTCGTATTATCGGCCTTTGGACTCCAACATTCGCCCAGACAGCCAAGGCTCTGCAGACCCCGTAAATCATTTACGCTGTAGAACAATAAAACGCACTAATAGTGCAATATGGCCCCTTAGTTGTTTGGCATGCAGCAGTTGGCCCATCTGGGAAATACCGAAATCCTTAGACAGCACTTGCAGTCCAACGCACCTCCCACGGGCGAAACCCGGCGGTGTTCGAGAAGATAAGCTTACTGCGGAATAGTCGTACATCAATAAAATAATATGCGCATTCCATGCAGTCCGATGGGTACCTAACTGATCCCACAAAGCACGACGGACCTGTCACCAGCAAACTTCGTGAAGGGCTAAAGCACCCCCGCCTGCATGCACATGTACACTATGTCAACGCACTCCGCCTGGGACTGCATCACTGCAGCTTAGTCCTCGCATGAGACAACCCAGACGGGGATCCAGGGGCCCGTTTGGCCATGACTTAGCTTACGCAGATGTAGCAATGTACATTCGGAAATAAGCGGCTGAAGACGATAATTGATATCTAGATTTCGCAGCTTTCTCGGTGCAGGATACATACTCAAGCCTCCAAAGGATGAGCATTGTCTAAAAAATATAGCATACATACCCTTACAGTATAGGCGAACTAGGGCATATGCATACGATGTAACAACATGCCTAAGGTTTACACAATACGGGCAGCCGTAGCAACGGCTGAGCTGATACCTCACTGCATGGAGTAGTCGGGGTTAGACAGGCCAATCGTATGTGAGCTTTGGGCAATGGCGCACTGACCTGTTCAGATATCGTCTAATTGCCGTCTGGACCGGATTTCTTCTAACCCGCATTTAGACCCAAGAGACTCACGCAATACCATTCAGTCGCACCACAGTGCCCCGTTTTAAGGAAGACGTTTCGCAGACCTATTCTCTGACAGCGGCAATGCTCTCACCTTCAACAAGCCAGCCTGGGCAGCGCGCAAAACGTGCAGCCTGCGATCGATGTCGTACCCAGAAGCTACGATGCGATCGACCTCCTCAACTTCCTGGCCATGGCCGGATCAATCCTCTGCCTTGCATCCGCTGCACCCGCCTAGGATCGGTCTGTACCACTAGCCCAGCTCAACGGCTGGGCCGTCCCACCGTGTTGTGGACTGAGATGGATCCTCCGCTTTCTCAACGGGGTATTCACAGCAATGTCATGGAACAGATATCCCCAGCTTCATTGATCCCCACTCCATGGGAGAACCAATCAAACCTCATGGCCCACTACACCGGCACAAATACACCACGGTCCACCTATACAGACCTAACCCCTGGGTCGGTAACTTCTATAAGCAGCTGCAACGGGGACACCCCGGACCTTGAGATGACCAATCCATTTGATGGACCAGAGCAAGATTTCCCACGGTCCTCGTCCATGCAATGCACCTGGAAGTCAACCATAGGTATACCTCCAGATTTGGGTCCCAATTACATGCAAGAAGACAGTATTGACCCCATGCTCGAACAAAACGTGAATACCTCGAAATTCGACATTCCTGGTTCCAGCTTGGACTCGCTCATGGCAACTGTCTTGGAAATGGACACTGCACCCTACCCTCTAATCCGGCCTCAAACCTCATCTTCCGCCAGCGAAAGTCGACACCAGATGAAGGCTGAAAGCTCCAACGAGTCTTTGTGTGAGAGGAAACTCTCCGAGCTCTTGGAACTAGGCATGCAATTCGTGGCCAATATCGAAGCATACCGATCTGCAACCGAAGAGAACATTGAACGGCGACGATCGATCCTTCAAAACTGTATGAGCACCTCCGGCAAGCTGCTGTCAACCTTTGAAAGCATGACACAGCGCGGAGCTAGTCTCGGGTCGAACGAGAACTCGGAATTATCTGATTCGCAGGCTCTTCTCGTCCAGGCATCAAGCTGTTATATATTAGAAGCAAGGCAGTGGAACATTATACTCAACCTAATTCTTCGTGATTTGAAACAATCGCCTGGAGATACACACATCATTGCTCAAGTAATCCCGAGTACGCGGATGGAAGGGTTGGTGCTCGACAATACGCTACTGCAAGCCAGATTCTTTCTGCAAGCTTGTATGCATACCGCACAAGCGCTGTGCAAGCAGATGGACTCTCTGGTCGACCTGATATCAGAACTTGGGTCGACTTCGATCAACACGAAGGGTGTCTTGAAAGGGGTACGATCTATTCATGCAGAACTGTTAGGCGTCCTCGAACGGCACAACACCTAGAATAGCGCAATCTTAAAGCGGCCATATTCATGTCATCCGATTCCAAGTTTTTAGAATACTCCGAAAAATCAAATAGGCGAGCAGTTTCACGCATCCAGCCAAAGCATTCCGCTTAGACTCCAGTGACTGCTAGCATCACTTAGAACTTCCTTGCCGAAAACCTCACCAACACCTCTGGTCTTGTCCAGACTGCATACATGCGCAGCTCATTCTCCCAATCAGGTGGCTGACCTGCAAATTCCACATCAAAAGTCCATATCAATTTCGCTATCACAATTTTCGCTTGCAGGTATGCAGCCGTGGACCCCGGGCAGCCCCGAGGTCCTTGCGAAAATGGTGTGAAAGCTTTGAAGTCGTCATGCTGATAGAATCGTGGATCGTGATACTTGTGGCCCTCGGGAAGGAAACGTTCAGGATGGAACGTGCGTGGCTCGACAAAGTTGCGGGGATCGTGAGTGGTAGCAAACATGCACGTTTGAACGACCGTCTGATGTGAAGTTAGACCAAGACTCTTAAGCTCAGTGAATAAAGAATTCCTTACCCCCGCTGGAATAAAGCTTCCATCAACCATCGCACCAGGCGACTTTCGCGGCTGGCCGAACGCGGCGTTTGTGTGGATCCTCAATGCTTCCTCGATGACCGCGTGAAGGTATCTCAAGCTCTGCAGTCCATCGAACCGTATCTCCTCATACGAATTGAAGGCCCCTCTTATCTCTTCATTAAGCCTCTCCAGCGCTCTTGGTGTTTTGAGTAGATAGTAGAATGCCGAGGAAAACAAGTTCGTCATTGGATCGAAGCCAGCAACAATAAGCACATTAGCTTGAGCGAGCACCCAGTCCTCCGTAGGTACGTCGTGCTTCTCCGATCCTGGCAACAAAAAGTTAACGTAGTCGGTGTGTTCTTTCTTGAAGTGCTCGGCGAGCCGCTCCCGGACCTTTTCTCGATTCATGCGCAGCAAAGTAGGGACCGTCAGGACCACTCGGGGTGGCAGCATAAGCCAAACAAGGGGGTGGAGTAAGGGAAATCGCTTGAGAACTTGGTGGTAAGTTCCCCATGGTCCGACACGTTGGAAGGTAGACAAGAAAAGGTTGGCTTTGGATTGCTTCACATTCTCGAACTGCCTGCCGTACGCCATATCCCCAGCAATATCGAATGTGAGCCAGTCGAACCACTCCTTGATCGGCACAACTTCCCCGGCTCCGGCTTTCTCTTTTACGAGTGCCACAAACTGATTGATATGGGTATGTATAATGTCTTCCTGCCGTCGAAGGGACCGAGCTGCGAACGCAGGGTGCAGGAGTTTTGATATCTCACGGTGTTTGTCAGGGTCGCGTTCGGCCGTGATTCCAGGTTCATTCTCGCCAATATCCTGGAAATCTGTCTTGGTGAACGTCTCCCTGTTGCGGACAGCCGAGCCATAGATGTCTGAATATGCGCGAGGGCCATTGAAAACAAGTTCGTTAGGAGCGATGCGGACGATGTCTCCGTACCGCTGGAACAGCTTCTCGACCGCCCAGGGGTATCGTCCGCTCAACCATGCCTTCGCGTAGTATGCATTGGAGACTGCTGCTAGTCTGGGCCCGGGGAATTTGGCCAAGGGATGGAACCATGCGTTGTAAATGCAGCGGCTGAAGCAATACACAAGCAAGAAACCCGCAATGACAGCTGCAGTTGTTCGAATATTGAGCGCCTCCTTGAAGTCTGCAAGGGGTGCCATGGTGAATTCGCTGCCGGCCAGGAGCCACGATAGTGACCCTCTGGCTTCACTGCTGTCTTTTCAAGTCCCCATTTCCGGAATGTGCCCGTACCTCACACTAAACCCACCCAGTCTGGCGATGCCGTTGCCGGAACTTGGTTCGGAGCATCAGCCGATCGAGCAATGCGGCTCCTGGAGACATGCAAGGATGTTCCAATACTGTATATGCAAGAAAAGACTTTCGGAAAGCTCGAGCTCACCAACGTTACCCGTGGTAAGAACGAGGGCCGAACCCGAAGTGGTGTGAGGCCGTTGGTGTAGGGTGTAAACTACGTTGAACTACTTTGATTGGCTTCGATATTTCAGGCGAGATGAATTCCGAATAACCCCAGCTTTCAGCCCGATTGGGATCCTGCGGAGCGGTCCAACGGGCTAATAATTGCGCCGCTCCCTTCGGAAACTTCTTAGTCAGCACCTGCACGTACGGGTGGCGTTCGGGAGGATAGATGCACACCAGAAACACCATCATCGATCGGTTGAGATGTCGTTTTGCAATGCGCAAACGAAGCTGGTGGCTTCGTCAGTACGAGTGCATCAGCTTTGCTCACCCTGATCTTGCATTGCATCATTTGCAGTATTTTCTATCGTCTGTTATGTGCACTCGATGAGACACATCTTGCGCCTGGAATTTGCTTAGTGAAGAAATCCGAGAACACCTTTGCCGAGATCTAAAATACATACTCCTCAAATATCACGGGTGGTTCAACTGACTCACGGTCGAGTTTCCAACATATCAAGCCGTCTCGATGGCGTCAGACAGTAATGCAAGCGATGTGCCTGGCGACATCTCCGGCGACATAGGCGACGAGAAGGCGACAAGCAACAATCTTACTCAGACAAGTGGCTCAAGTGAAGAGAAGGTAGCGGAACAGGCCACTATCGCTAACAATGCGATCGCAGAGCCGCATAAAGATTTTCGGTTTTGGATGATCATGGTTGCTCTCTGCATCACCGGCCTCCTGGGTGCCCTCGAAAACACAGTTGTCACAACATCGCTACCAACCATCGTCTCAGCGCTTGAAGTGGGAGAGAACTACGTGTGGGTTACAAATGTGTTCTTCCTGACCAGGTGAGCACTGCAATACTCTCAAGCTTTTGAAAAAATGTTGATCAATCTGCAGTGCAGCCGTGCAACCTCTTTTCGGCCAAGTGGCCAATATCTTTGGTCGTCGTTGGCTGTCTATGTTTATTGTTGCTGTCTATACTCTTGGAAGTGGTATTTGCGGTGGTGCGAATAGCGGTGGCATGTTGATAGCGGGGCGAGCTATTCAGGGCATCGGGTCCGGTGGCGTGAATATGGTAGGTTATCACTCCCAGGACACCAGATCATCGGAACGCAAACTAATTTTGAGATGTCCTCAGATAGTGGACGTTATTATCAGCGATCTCGTACCTCTCCGACAACGCGGTAACTACATTGCTATCGTGTTGACCGTTTACTCGATCGGTACATCGCTGGGTCCATTTGTTGGAGGCGCTATAGTCGACTCAACCAGCTGGCGCTGGGTCTTCTACATCAATCTCCCTGTCGGGGGTGCTTCTCTGGTCATGCTATACCTGTTTCTCAGGGTGAAATGGAACAAGCAAGCGACACTGTCGGAACGGCTTCGCAGGATCGATTTCGTCGGAAACGGCATTCTAATGGCATCAACCGTCGCCATTCTCTGGGCCTTGACATACGCCGGTGCTCGCTACGCCTGGTCATCTTACCACATAATCGTGCCTTTGGTACTCGGTTTCGTTGGCTACGGTATATTCATGGTCTTCGAAGAATCAAAGCTGTGCAAAGAGCCTGTTATGCCATTGCGCTTGTTTGGCCACCGCACGGCTCGCATTATCTACATCAACACATTCTTAAACTCGACCCTACTTTACTGGACCATGTTTTTCCTTCCGGTTTACTTTCAAGGTGTGGGTCTGTCAAGCGCATCTCGCGCCGGCGTGCAAATGCTACCTATCGTCCTCGTGGCCGTCCCCGGCGCCATCGTCGCTGTTATTGTCCTTTCGAAATTCGGACGGTACAAACAACTCCACTACGTCGGTTTTGCCCTTATGACACTAGGACTGGGGCTGTTCAGTACATTAGATGAAAGATCGTCTACAGCTGAATGGGTGATTTTCCAAATACTCGCTGCGCTTGGCTCTGGAATGATCCTAAACACGCTACTTCCTGCATTCCAGGCGGGCCTTGAGGAAAAAGACCAAGCCGCTGCAACGGCCAGTTGGAGTTTCATGAGAAGCTTCGGGAACGTATGGGGAGTCTCCATCCCTGCCGCCATCTTCAACAATCGATTCGCGAACCTGGCTCACAGAATCGATGATCCGCGTGCGAGGGCTTTGGTTGCTGGTGGAAGAGCATACGAGAATGTGTCGAAGAATTTCGTCAATTCGTTCTCACAATCCGCGAAACAACAGATTATAGGTGTCTTTGCCGCCGCTTTGCAACTCGTGTGGTACGTTGCAATTGCTTTTGCAGGGCTTGCTTTCGTTCTATCATTCTTTGAGAAAGAGATAAAGCTTCGCGACGAGTTGGAAACAGAGTTTGGCATAGAGGAAAAAGATAAGGAAAAGCAAGCACTTGAGCAGGGAACCCAAGAGCCATGAGCGGTAATATGAGTAGCCCCAGCAGGGGAGATCAAAAATAATGGACGGCTGCAGTCTGCATAAATAGAACGGTTCCTTCTCCAATCGACGTGTGAAGCTGTGCACATATCTTTTCTGTTTAATGAGAAGTCAAGAGTCCTTGAGGACAAGCCAAGACCCTTGAGGACGGTTTTCGAGATTGAAGTTGAGGTTCTCTGGCAGTGTTTGCCGAATTCCGACAGCAGACATAAGATCTCGGAATTTTCCCGGCCTATACGAAGTGCCGCGTACCAGAAGCGTTGGATAACTATAGAAAAAGTTCCTGCCGCTTACATTCCCCATAACAATCCCTCAAAAACATGTGGTACTCAGGGAAGAGGTCTGCAGCGACTTTGTGGCATACCAGCTCAATTGACGTTATATCGTCACAACTAACTTCTTACCAGAGACTTCATCACGTTGAAGCCTGGCCAAACCCTTGGGAACACTATTTAGGCTGCTTCCCGACACTTCCACAGGATGTGGTCTAATTCGATTTTCCGTCAAGAGCCTTTCCAAAGTCTGGAACCATTTAGCGCCGGCTTCCCGTCTTCGCGGATTCGGGGGCCTTTCGTAGCCTCGAGACAACCCAATTTGCTTTCCGTAAATATCGTAACCCATCAGGAATTCAGACTCTATGGCCTTGCGTTTGTTCAGAATTTCATCAGGAACCTTCTCAAGGCACACATAGCGTCCTCCAGCTCGACCGATTGCTTGAAAACAAATTGCCGCAGAGTGCTCGTCCGAGATGCAATCGATGCAGTACTTCAAGACATTGCCTGTCATTGCACGGATATCCGACCCGCAAGTTGGAGAGTTGTAATCAAAACAATGGGTTGCCCCAAAGGATTTTGCCAAAGGGAAGTTTCGGGTTGAGCAAATGGCGATAGGGGAGTATCCAGACCTGTGTCACGCATCAGAAACAGCGGTCGATATTAAAGAGGTTCCTACTCACAGTTTCAACATCTGAGTCGCCATGGTTCCAGTGGCGGTACTTCCACCATAAACCAGTACTGTAATAGCGTCTTTGATCGGCTTCTCAGGTGTACCCTCTAACCCTAAGCATTCCCATATCGCAAGGGCACAGGTCCCATGGCCGACTCCTCCTAAAGCGGCCGCTGCTTCCCATCCAAGTGTTGGCGGGACCTTGGCTAAAAGATCAGCCGGTGACCGCACGTAGTTCGCGAACGAGCCTGTGGAAAGATCGAGCGGGTTAGATCCATGGACCGCACCGCATACGCGATCGCCCACTTTAAACCGTGAGGATGCACGGGATCCCACGGCGACCACGGATCCAGCAAAATCACATCCTCCCACAGCTCCCGGTGACGTGAAGTAGGACCTTAGGTTGCTGTCAGGAGCTGGTTTAGATTAAGGGGCGAGAGTGCGGCACATACGGCATCTTGTAGTCAGTCGGATTGAGACCGACCGCATATACCTTTACAAGGACATCTTCTGGAGAGATTTGAGGTATTGCAGCGTTCTTTCTCAGTACTAGAGCCCCATCTTGATCCTGAACAAGAGCCTCTTGGGCTTCAAGAATGCCGTTCGGATAGCTTGGTATGAAGTTTGGCATGGTTTTGGGAAATATTCCTGACAAAGGGTTGAGTCGAGTATGCTTAAACAGAATGGTGTTGAAAGCGATTACCTTTCAACTACCGTGCGTGTTTGAGTGTAGTGGAGGATATTCTAAGACAGTTTGAACATTCGGTGTGAACTACTGTCTGGGCGAGCAGCACAGGCGGATTTCAGACAGACCGTAGTTGTATACCATCGTACCTACTTTTGCCAAGTATGGAAATATTATTCCCATGTTGGCACCGTATGGACTCGGCAAGTTGCTAATCCAAATTGAGTATACGAGGAAACAGTATCGACATTGCCAGCATAGTAAGCACCATATGCCACTCCCGAACGCCATCCCGAACGCCGCACCGAACCTTATATTGCGGATCCCGTAGGATTACGCTAAGCTTACACGCGCGACGCCTTATGCAGGTTACCGGCGGTCCTAGCTGATAACCAGTTAGGTTGGGTGACCTAGGTCTCAGTTGGTACTCAAAGTCACCTATCATGACTCAAACATCGAATGCGTGACGGTTGGACATCACCTCAGTTGGGTCCGTTTGCCCCAGGATTGATGCCACCACCGACGGAGACAACATCGAGATGCAGTTAGGGGCCGAGATGTCTCGTATTGAGGGCCGTTCAGCCCTCTGCTAAGCTCAGCGTCATTCGGAGAGGATTTCAAGAAACATTGTAGGGTATTCCGACGCTAGCCAGATGGATACTAATTGCCACGTGATGAGCTGGACGTTGGTTCTGGTAACTGCTGTATTATCGGTCCAATAGGAGACGTATTCGCTTCTTTGAATTGTAAGAGATATCAATGGTGGCCGCTTTTCGTCTCCAGTGATTAGAGTCCGAGGTTCTCAGTCTATGGTCAAGTTGGCAATTCGTTTTCCGGTTTGACAGCTTTCAAACAGCCCTTTATACACCCATCTCTATCGACCATGGAAAAGAATAAGACTCCAGCTGAGCCAATCGCCATAATTGGTATTGGCTGTCGCTTCCCAGGTGGATGTGATTCGCCCTCAAAATTTTGGGATCTTCTCAAAGATCCGCGAGACCTTCAGCGGCCCATACCCGAAGAACGGTTCAACGCCAAGTCATTCTACAACGAAAACGGACTGTACCATGGCAACAGTAATGTTCTGCATGCCTACACATTATCGGAAGATGTCAAGAGTTTTGATGCCGGGTTTTTTGGTATCAACGCTGTGGAGGCGAGCGCCATGGATCCGCAGCAGAGGCTTCTTTTGGAGACAGTATATGAGGCAATCGAATCGGCAGGCCTTAAGATTTCCAAGCTGCAGGGAACGAACGTAGGGGTATACGTCGGTCTCATGTGCAATGACTATGAATCGATGTTGCTCCGCGATCTTGACACCATGCCGACCTATCATGCGACAGGTATAGGACGGAGCATCATGGCAAACAGAATATCGTACTGCTTCGATTGGACGGGACCCTCGATGACTATCGACACCGCATGCTCGTCAAGTCTGATTGCGCTTCATGAAGCTGTGCAACTCCTCCGTCAAGGACACACAAAGGTTGCTGTTGCAGCAGGGACGAACTTGATTCTTGGCCCTGAAAACTTCATTGGTGAAAGCAAGTTGAAAATGCTATCACCAACGGGGCGCTCGAGAATGTGGGATGCTGATGCTGATGGATATGCAAGAGGTGAAGGCGTCGCTGCAGTAATCCTGAAGCCAGTGAGCGCGGCGATAGCTGACGGCGACCACATTGAATGCATCGTGCGGGAAACCGGCATAAACCAGGACGGGAAATCGAAGGGTATCACGCACCCAAGTTCCACTGCCCAGGCCAGCTTGATTCGCGAAGTATACCGAAATGCCGGCTTAGATGTAACAAACCCTCAGGATAGATGTCAGTTCTTCGAAGCTCACGGGACGGGGACTCCGGCTGGCGATCCAATAGAAGCCGAAGCGATAGCATCTGCCTTCTTCCCAAGGGACGGAGGTTTCTCAAGTCAGCCGTTGTATTGTGGTTCGCTTAAGACTGTGATCGGGCACACTGAAGGTGAGAAAAGTTGAAACGAGCGGCGTTAGAATAAGGTTTTGATCAGCGTAGGAACTGCCGGTTTAGCTGCGGTTGTCAAAGCCGCCTTGGCGTTGAAGAACGGCAAGATCCCACCCAACCTCCTGTTCAATCGTTTGAGCCCTGCATTGCGACCATTTTATCAGCACCTTAGAGTCCCTACAGAACTCACAGAATGGCCGGAAATTGGAACAGGTCCCAGGCGAGCAAGCGTCAATTCTTTCGGTTTCGGTGGCGCCAACGCCCACGCGATCCTTGAAAGTTTCGATGGACACAGGCGCGACGCGTCTCCCGCACCAGCTCCAGCTTCTCTCATCCCTTATGTGTTTTCGGCGGCATCTGAAGATTCCCTGAGAGCGTTATTTGAGCGCTATGCACACTATCTACGAGAGAATCTGGGCACAACCCTCTCCGACCTCGGCTTCACCCTCGACCAGAGACGCTCCATTCATTCATACAGGAAGGCTCTGACAGCCCCGACCAGTGATGTCTTGTTACACAAGCTGGATGAGATGACCAATGGTCCCATTCCGCCTCCATCTTCACGTCGGTCGACCCCACCCGCAATTTTGGGAGTTTTCACTGGCCAAGGAGCGCAATGGCCCACCATGGGTCGGCAGCTCTTGCGCCAGTCTCAGAAAGCTTGGTCCATTGTTCAAAATCTTCAGCGTGTACTGTCCAGTCTCTCCGATGCGCCAAGTTGGAGTCTGATTGACGAGATTCTCGCTGAAGGCCCAAAGTCCCGCATCAAAGAGGCCGAAATATCGCAGCCAGCATGCACAGCCATACAGATCATGCTCGTGGACTTGCTCCAGTCCGGAGGTCTCAAGTTCAAAGCTGTCGTAGGACACTCCTCGGGCGAGATCACGGCTGCCTACGCTGCCGGCTACCTCTCAGCAGAGTCCGCCATCATCACCGCTTATTATCGTGGGAAGCATGCACGCCTTGCTGGAGGTCGAGGCGGCGAGTTAGGGGCTATGATGGCAGTCTCTACTACTGCTGAGGATGCCGAAGAGTTGTGCCGCCTTCCCGACTTTCGAGGCCGCCTGTGCATTGCTGCATGCAATTCTCCAACGAGCGTGACAATGTCTGGTGATATCCAGGCGGTCAAACACGCTCAGGTCGTTTTTACGGATGAGGAGAAAATGGCAAAGCTCCTTTTTGTTGACAAGGCCTACCACTCCCATCATATGCTCAAATGCTCGGACGCATACCGGGCATCGCTAGAAGGAACCGGCTTTTCTTTCCACCAGCGAAATACTCACGACTGCGTTTGGGTCTCCAGTGTCTACAACAGACCTGCAAACCAAATCAACGATCGCCTGACCGCAGAGTACTGGAATGAGAACATGGTGCAGCCGGTGCTCTTTACTCAGGCTATTGAGACTGCTTACAAGCTCGCTGGGCCCTTCGATTTGGCTACTGAAATCGGTCCCCACCCTGCGCTGAAGCGTCCAGCAATTGAGACCTATGAAGCGGCGCATGGGTCGCAGATGCCGTATACTGCCTTTCTCCAGCGGAGCAAAGACGATGTCGAAGCTTTCTCCGGTGGGCTCGGTCAACTCTGGGAACTCTTTGGTGATGGGTTCATTGATCTTGCTAAGATCCAAAAGTTTGCGTCCACGCAGGCTCTCAATCAGAAGGCCCTCAGTGGGTTGCCGACATATCCCTGGTCTCATGACCGGCAGTACTGGCATGAATCGCGCGTTTCTAGGGCGCTTCGTACTCGCCCCTCACCCACTCATGAGCTCCTCGGCAATCTTCTTCCTGATGGTACCGACCACGTTTTGCGATGGCGGAACTACATGTCCGTACGCGAAATGCCCTGGCTCGAAGGCCATAAGCTGCAGGAACAAACCGTATTTCCTGCCGCTGGATATGTATCAATGGCTCTAGAGGCTACGAAACATCTCTCTCCGGAGCGCCCACGGAAGTTGTTGGAGGTTCAAGATCTTAAAATCCAGCAAGCCATGACCTTTCAAGATGATGAAGCGGATGTTGAGACTCTCTTTACGCTTTTCAATATCTCTTATGTTGACATCGATACCATTACGGCTTCGTTCTCTATTGAATCAACTGTCGGTAAAAATGCTAATAAGCTCAGCGCGACTGCTACTGGGACTATTCTGGTCGAACTGGGCGAGCCAGCTGATGACCTTTTGCCGCTCAGAGACGATGCTGAGCCTGATCTCGTTCCCGTCCCCTCAGACCGGTTCTACGAGTCACTCGTCGACATTGGCTATTATTATACTGGTGCCTTCAAAGGTCTCTCTGAACTGTCCAGGAAGAATGGACATGCGCAAGGCCTTATCCAGAATCAACCATCTTCGGAAGATCCTGACAGATGTCTCCTCATTCACCCCGCCACCCTTGACCTCGCGATTCAGGCCATCATCTTAGCCCATAGCTATCCTTACGATGGACACTTATTTGCGATTCATGTCCCCGTCCATATTGGATGCGTCAGAGTGAATTTTGGGCTTTGCAAATCCGTTTTCTCTCGAGCAGGCCAACTGCCTTTCGTGGCCTCAACATACCAGAAAAACAACGGCATCAGCGGAGACGTCGATATGTATCCAATGGATGCGGGCTCGAATGCTATGCTCCAGGTAGAGGGCATCGAGTGTGTTCTATTCTCAGAAGCCACAGAGAAAGACGACGCTCAAATGTTCTCCGCTACAGAATGGGCCAGCTCAACCCCAGATGGGGATGAAGTGTGCTTCGACGGTCGTGCTTCGGAGTATGAATACGCTTTGGCACTTGATTTGGAGCGAGCATGTTATTACTATCTCGAACAGTGGGCCAAAGTGGTCCCCGAAGACAACCACGGCTGGCATACTGTATACCAAGGCATGTTTCGCTTCATGTGCCATATTAGGTCCAAGGTGCAGCAAGGACAACATGCGTACGCCAGGCCCGAATGGTCAAAAGATACCGAGGAAACCATATCTCAACTGCGCCAGAAGCATCCGACGAGCCTTGATTTCAGAATCATTGACGTAGTAGGCTCTAAATTACCAGCCGTCCTGCGCAATGAGACGACTATCCTCGAGCATCTTATGCAGGACAACCTTTTGAATGATTACTACTCTCAGGCGCTTGGTTTCCCCAGTTATACGAGATATTTATCTCGAATGGTGGCGCAGCTTGTCCATCGTTATCCGCACATGCGAATACTTGAAATCGGTAAGCCTGAAGGCTCGGACCTTTTCTGAACACCTGCATTGACAGTGCTTTAGGCGCCGGAACTGGGGGAGCGACCAAAGGAATATTCCGAGAAATTGGCTCGAAGTTTGCCGAATACACCTTCACCGACATCTCGTCGGGTTTCTTCGACAAAGCCCAGGAAGTATTCCATTCGAACGTCGCTAAGATGAAGTTTTCCGCGTTGAATATTGAGGACGACCCCATTTCTCAGGGTTTTGAGAAACATTCATATGACCTCGTCGTGGCTTCGTTTGTTCTACATGCCACTAAGAAGCTCCGCGACACTCTAAGAAACGTTCGCCAATTGCTTAAACCTGGCGGGTTCCTACTCATGTTGGAGATGACAGACAACGAACCCATGCGTACAGGGTTCATTTTTGGAGCTCTCCCGCAGTGGTGGTCTGGGGCAGATGATGGTCGTGTTCTGTCTCCATGCGTCGAACCTCTCGAATGGCACCGCCTACTTTGCGAGACCGGCTTCTCCGGCATCGACTCGATCACGGCAGACCAAGATCGATTACCCCATCCAGCGTCCGTTATCCTCTCGCAGGCAGTTGACACTACCATTACCGCTCTGAGGGAGCCGATGGTCGCAGTAGATAAGACTTTCGAGCCGATTAAAACGCTGGACGTCCTCATCCTGGGCGGAGACATGCTGAAGACTTGTATAATGTCCGACAATATTCGCCGTATCCTTTCTCCGAAATTTGCCAGCGTAACCACTGTATCAACGCTCAAGTTGCTAGATCCGTCCATCATAACCAAAAGCACCGTTGTGCTCAGCATTGCTGATCTGGACAATCCAGTTTTTTCGGACATGGATCAGACCAAGTTTGACGCACTCAAAGCGTTGTTTGAATTGAGTTACTGTGTAACCTGGTATACGAGCGGGTGCAGGGCAGACGATCCTCACGCGAATATGATTCGCGGATTCGGAAGATCACTGCTGTGGGAGCTTCCAGAGCTTCGACTTCAGTTCCTTGATTTCGAAATCAAGAACCCCGATGCAGCCACGATCGCTCATACCGTCCTGCAGTTCTGCCTGT
Organism: Westerdykella sp. P71; assembly: GCA_019022765.1. Lineage (NCBI taxonomy): Eukaryota > Fungi > Ascomycota > Dothideomycetes > Pleosporales > Sporormiaceae > Westerdykella > Westerdykella sp. P71. The sequence continues at coordinate 105,841 of JAFHBW010000014.1, read as the reverse complement.
CGAGTAAATTGCAGGATATGGGTGCTTTGAAGGCTTCCTTGTGGTCGATTGAGCCCGAGCTCGTTGTGCAACCGGACAAGATACTGATTCCGAGAATCAAACCGAACAGTGACCAGAATGCTCGTTTCAACTCGAAACGACGAAGAATCCTAACACATTACCATCCTCATGAACAGTGTCTCGAGTTGAGGCACAGTTCTGGCAGTTACTCCCTGGAGCAGAGTCACGCCATCCTCAGCCACCCTGTTGAACTTCCCGGCTTGGTCAACGTTGCATATTCTAGCCTTTCAGCTCTGAATTTGGATAGTGGTTTATCAGGTTACCTCGTCCTTGGACAAACCTCAAGCAACAATGACTGGGTCTTTGGCTTTTCTCAAAAGAATGCTTCAAGGATCCTCCTCGACCACAACTCTCTCGCCCCTGTCCTCAGCACTGACCCTAGTGAAACATTCTTCTCCAATCTGATTGTCGCTGTCGTAGTTCGGCGCATCCTTTCGCGGACGTTTCCAGGCTCCACGCTCTTGATACACGAACCCGACGACAGTTTAGCTATATTCTTGGAGAATGCCTGCGATTTGAACCACGTGAAGTGCTTGTTCACTACTACCAAGCCCTCAAATGCGACAAGTGCATCCTGGCGGGTCCTTCACCCTTGGTCCCGCACCGAGTTGTTCCGGCAGACTGTTCCTTCTAATACTGCCGTGTTCATTGACCTTTCGAAGGACGAGTCCGGAAACCGAATCGCCCTCGCTTTGGCAGGATTCTTACCGCCTGGCTGTGAAAGACATGATTCAGATTTGATATTCGGTCATGCAGCCTCCCATCTTCGAGATGCTGGAAACCAGACTTCCATCAAACATACGCTGATGAATGCTCTCGATGCCGCCAGAAGCATTACCGCACCAAATAGCCTGGCAGTCCCTTCCCGTTGCATCAACATTTCAGATATTTCCGATCTGTCTCCTAGCACCCAGTTGTGGAGTACAATCTCATGGCAATTACCAGACGGACAACTGTGTCCAGCGGCTGTTCGCTCGTTCGATAGCGAGAGCTTGTTCCGCTCCGACAGGACATACTGGCTGGTTGGCCTCACCGGAGATCTGGGTTTATCGCTCTGCGCGTACATGCACGACAAGGGAGCAAAGTATATCGTTTTTTCGAGTCGCAACCCAAAGATTGATGTACGTTGGCTTGACGCGATGAAAAAGCGTGGGGCTGTCCTGAAAGTTCTGTCCTGGTAAGTCAGCTCCTTTGATCTACAACCCCATCTCGAGTTGGGGGTCATAAATTCTCATATAATTGTGAGGCTAACTTTGACGCTTCCAGCGATGTAACCAATTTTGATTCCATTGTCGAAGCCCACGCCGAAATCTCCAGTACCCTGCCGCCCATTGCTGGCGTCGTCCAAGGCGCAATGGTGCTTCACGATACGCCTGTCCGTGATATGACGTTTGAGCTGCTCCAAAAGGTGCTCCGTCCGAAAGTTCAAGGAAGCATCAACCTAAATCGCATCTTTGATAAGCCGGACCTTGATTTCTTCATCTACTTCTCCTCCATGACCGGCGTTGTGGGCAACATTGGACAAGCGAACTATACTACTGCCAATGCGTTCATGATGAGTCAAGCTGCCCAACGTCGGAAACGCGGTCTGTCTGGGTCCGTCATCAATATTGGTGCTATCATTGGGGTTGGCTATGTTACGAGAGAGCTGAGCCAAGCCAACCAGGACAACCTATTCAAGGGCGGCTACATCTTCATGTCGGAGCATGCTTTCCATCAGGCATTCAGCGAGGCGGTCATTGCTGGAAAACCTGGCTCGCCTTCAGAACCGGAGATATCGACTGGATTGCGGTTAGTCAACCGGGCAGATCAGAACCTTCCCATGTGGGTTGATAATCGGCGGTTCTCTCATCATGTCATCCCCGACGACAGCGATAGCAACAGTCAAGCTGTAGCTGGTGATACGCTATCAATTAGTGCGAGGCTACAACTTTGCACAACGGTTACCGATCTCGAGGATGTGATTTTCGGTTAGTGTCACGTCTCTAGTTTTCCCCTTGGGGTCTAGCCGGCTAACGTGCTTTAGATGCATTCATGTCTAAGCTGTGTAGCTTGTTGCGAATGGAAATTAATATCTCCGAAGACAGAGCAAAACTGATGGCGAAGAGGACTGACGACTTTGGCATCGATTCCCTAGTAGCAGTCGAGATCAGGACCTGGTTTTTGAAGACATTAGCGGTCAACGTTCCCGTTCTCAAAATCCTTGGCGGTGCCCTTGTTGAAGAGATAATCGGGTATGCTGCAGAGAGAGTCGACCCGAGCCTGACTCCGAATATGGGCAAGGAAGGGCAAGTCTTAACCCCGCTAGTCAAGGCAACACCACTCATTAAAAAAGCGTATAACCCAGGCTCGGGATCGACCCCAAGCAAAGGCTCAGAGCATGTCAGCAATCGCGATTCAAACAAAACGCCACTGGCTCCTAGCACTATCAACGAGTTGCCAAACCGCAAGCTATCGGATATTGTCAGCAAATCAATTTCTCCTCTTCCTGCATCACTACATGTCTCGCCCACAACCCCAGAATCAGGGAATGTGTCGTCTGGAGACCAGTATAGCGACACTCCGAAGAGCACGCCTCCTAGTTATCCGACCTCAACTGGCACTCCGCCTGATGAGATCGTACTTGGGGAAAAGGGTGTGTCAAGACTTCTCCAACAGACCGAACAGTTATATTCCGGGAAAGAGGTTCGCAGCGGTCCGCTGTCCTACGGCCAGGAAATGTTCTTCTTCGTTCATCACTTCACAAATGATCATACAACACTCAATCATACCGGCTCGTTCCGTATCCATGGAAGTCTCGACATTGACAAGTTGAAGTACGCTGTCAATGCTCTTGGCGACCGTCACGAGTCGTTGCGAACCAGATATCTGTACACTGCAGATAAGGAGCCGGCTCAAATTGTACTCGACCGATCACCGCTACACTTGGAGATTGTTGATATTGCTGACAACAACGGTGCTGATGAGTGGTTTGAGAAGCTCACCCGCTACGATTATAACATCGAACATGGTGAAACCATTCGGGTAATTCTACTGAAAATTTCTGGAAAGCCTTCGTTCCTATTGCTAGGCTGCCATCATATCAATGTAGACGGCGTCAGTTTCAAGGTCCTTTTAGCTGACCTTGAACGAGCGTACAACCAACGGCCCTTCCCTCATCCGCCTGCGCAATTTTTGGATTATGCCAATCAGCAGAGACATGAATACAACTGTGGGATGATGAAAACTGATTTGGAGTACTGGAAATCGGAGTTCGACACTATACCACCGCCGCTCCCTATCCTATCCCTACCTGGCGCCAAGCAAAGAATCGGTCTCACCAACTACGACTTCAGTCGAGCAAAGATTCACCTTGACGCCGATGTCGTTAACTCAATCAAAGCGGTGTGTAAGCCGTTACGAGCCACACCATTCCACTTCCATTTGTCTGTCTTCCAAGCCCTGCTCGCACGTTTTACGAGCGCAGAAGAACTTTGCATCGGCCTGTGCGACGCGAACCGAACATCTGAGGATCTCATGACTGCAGTGGGTGCCTACGTCAACCTAGTCCCACTGCGTCTCCCCGTTAATCGCACTGCTCGCTTTTCGGATGTATTGGTGGACAGCAAAAAGAGACTCCTAACTGCTCTCTCGCACGCTCAGACTCCTTTCGGGCTTCTGCTCAGCGAGCTTAATATCTCTCGTTCAGATGCAATTTCTCCATTGTTTCAGGCTTTTATCGACTATCGTCTTGGCCATAAACAGCTTGAACGCTTTGCTGATTATGAGCTGGAGCTACTCAAGTTTGAGCAAGGGCGGACGGGGTACGATGTCAACCTAGACATTCTAGAAACTGAGACTGGTTGTACCATCGACCTGATGCTCCAGAAGACGCTTTACACCGAAGAAGATGCCCAAACCCTTGCGGATGCTTACGTCGCTTTGGTGAAGGCATTCACAAACAACGCTCAGCTGGCCATAGAACATCCTCCAGTCCACGCCCCCAACAAGATTCATGAAGCCATTGAGCTTGGTACAGGCCCGTTCATGCGCTCTGAATGGCCTGAGTCTCTTGCTGCGCGCGTTCAGGACATGTCCAGCCGTTTTCCGCACAATGTCGCCATAACTGACGGATCGAATGCCTCACTCACATACGGTCAGATGTCTACCCGTACCAACAGTATTGCGCATACGTTAGCATCCTCTGGAGTTGTATCTGGCTCTCGCGTCGGCGTCTTTCAGCATCCCACGGCAGACTGGATATGCTCTCTCCTGGCTATCTGGAATCTCAATGCCATCTACATTCCACTTGACCCTTCCATGCCTATCCCCCGGCTCGCCAAGATAGTCCAAGACTCTCAGCCGTCAGTGGTACTCACCTCTGAGGATACATCAGAGATGGTTGAAGACGTCGTGGGCGACTGGATCCTGACGATCAATGTCGATAATATATCTACATCGTGGAACCGCGCCTTCGAAATACATCCAATGCCAAACGCAACATGCGCTATCTTCTATACCAGCGGTTCAACTGGTACACCAAAAGGCATTTCATTAACAGCTGAGAACATTCGCGATGAAGTCGAATTCTCTGCCAAGTCATACGGTATTGGTCGGGAGAGCGTTTTGCAGCAGAGTTCTCTAGGCTTCGACATGTCCTTGACGCAGATCTTCGGCGCGCTTGCTTTCGGTGGGTCGTTGCACATGATACCGTTGGATGCACGCGGAGATCCTCGTGCGATAGTCAAGACTATGATCAAGGAGCAGATCACCATGACTGGTGGCACACCATCCGAGTACCAAAGCTGGATCCAGTATTCGAAGCTTGAAACAGATCGATCTTTGACCTCTTGGAGGATTGCCATCAGCGGCGGGGAGCAAGTGACCCGGACCTTGCTGGACGCTTTCCAGTCGTTGCGCAACCCAGAACTCCAGCTATACAATGCTTACGGTCCCACTGAGCTTACCTGCTCCTCGCACAGAATGGAACTTGATTATATGAACCATGCATCGACGTATACCAGCGGCCGAATTCCGGCAGGGCTTCCAGCACCCAATGTTGCTACGTACATTCTGGATAGTCAGGGTCATCCTTTACCTGTCGGTATGCCAGGAGAGATTGCCGTTGGGGGCGCCTGTGTGGCATCTGGATATCTCAACCACGATAAACTGACGCAAAAGAAGTTTATCGAGAACCAGCATTCGCCAACAGTTTTCAAACAGAGTGGATGGACAACCGTCCACAAAACAGGAGACGTGGGCCGCCTCTTACCGGATGGCAGTCTGGTCATCGAGGGTCGCATTGAAGGAGATACCCAGGTGAAACTATCTGGAGGCCTACGTGTCGATCTCCTCGACATTGAGAACACCGTCATTCAAAAATCCGACGGGCATATCCATGAAGCTGTAGTCAGCCTTCACAGAGAAGCCGATAAACCTGAGACTCTGGTCTTACATGCAGTCTGTTCCCCGAATATTCCAGCATCCATTCGCCACGATTATCTTCAGAAATTGGTGGCAACGCTGCCGTTACCCCAGTACATGCGGCCTACAGTCATCGAGGCAGTAGCCCATATCCCCAAAACCTCATCCGGAAAGGTTGACCGGAAAGCTGTTTTAAGCTTATCCATCAGTCCAATTCTCACTGGCCCTATTACCTCTGGGGCCACTCTATCCAGTGAGCAGTCTGAATTGTTGCGTATCTGGAATTCAGTTCTTCCTCAGCGGACTTTAGCACAGCGAGATATTGGCCCAGATACCGACTTCTTTCATACCGGGGGTACCTCTATGCTTCTGATTACGCTGCAACACCGTATACAAGAGACGTTTGGAGTTGCACTGGCTTTGGTGGACTTGTTCAAATCTAGCACACTTGCACAGATGGCGGTCCTTATCGAGCAACACAGTCGGCACGCCAGCCAAACTACCATCAACTGGAAAGAAGAAGTCGCCCTCCCCGATCTCGGGCCATCACTGTTAACCGGCCATTGGATTGCACCATCGTCAGTGCGGTCAGTGGTCCTCACTGGTGCAACTGGATTCTTAGGCGCCAAACTGCTGGAGATACTCAGCTTCGATCCTCGCATTGAAACGATTCACTGCATCGCCGTGCGGCAACCTGGGAGGCTTGCAGACAAGGTTGCAAATGTCAAGATCAAGGTTTACGAAGGTGACTTGACCTCACCCAATTTCGGCCTCTCGCCTCAGGACACCGCGCAAATATTCTCCACTGCCGGCGCAATAATCCACAACGGAGCAGACGTCTCACACCTGAAGGTATACTCCACCTTGAAGCAAGCCAATACGACCTCGATCCTCCAACTCATCCAGCTCTGTGCTGCCTATGGCCGCGGAATCCCAATCCACTTCATTTCCACGGCCGGCGTCGCCCTCTGGTCCAACCTCGACGTCTTCGGCGAAAGAAGCGCAGCGGAGTGGGAGCCCCCAACGAACGGCTTCGACGGCTACACGGCCTCCAAATGGGCGAGCGAGCGGCTGCTCGAGCAGGCGTGTATCGTGCACGGGTTGCCGGTTACCATTCATCGCCCCTCGAATATCAGCAGAGAGGGCCAAGCGCCGGATATGGATCTGTTCCAGAATCTGCTACGGTACTGCCAGAAGGTGAAGGCGGTGCCGAGGAGTGCGAATCTGACTGGGACGCTGAATCTCGTGTCGGTCGAGGATTGTGGAAGGATGATTGTGGAGGCTGTGTTTGATGCTTCGGGGTCGGACAGGGAGCCGCGGTATGTGAATGAGATTGGGGATATCAATTTGGATCTGGAGAACTTGGCCGGGTTTGTGAGGAGTGCGAGTGGTGGGGCGGGAGTGCAAGTAAGGAGTATTGAGCTAGGGGAATGGGTTGATCTTGCGGAGAGGGCAGGGCTGAATCCTGCGGTCGCTGCGTTCTTCCGGCGGGTGGAACGGGATTCGGCGAGTAAGGTGCGGTATCCTAGGTTGGTGAAGGGTAGAGCTTGACTGACGGAGGGGTGCTGAGATGGCAAGCTGCAATAGTATTCTGGTCTTGTTTAGATTCCCTAGCAATTGGACAATCTTCACACATTTTGCACATCGAGAAAACCGTGATAGCTTATACGGGAATTACTCACAGAGAAAATGTACAATATATAACTCAATGAACTACTTAAAGTTCTACGGAATGGACAAGAGGAGAAGGTTGAAAACAATAAATTGTAGGTATTTATTAGGTCCGGTATTTCATAAAATAAGATTGAACTCACGGACCGAAACATTGAGGGAGACGGGTAATACACTCGAGTGAGTGTTGAGTTGGTATACTAGCGGGCTAGCTACCCAGCCACTTCGCAAACCCAACACGGTGTGGAGTGTCAGACCCGTAAGGCAAGAGATGGTACAACCGGGTCTTCCGCAACAAAACGGTCAAGGATCAAAAGTGACTTTTGGATTCTGAAACTTGGGAGTTCATCCCATTGTGACCCTAAATTCGGAGATGCTACAACGGGTCGAGGCAGGCAAAATGACGCGAAATTTTACGGTGGGAAGGAAATGTGAAGAGATATGATTTGAAGTATCGCCATGCATCCTCATTAATAGCGTGTCTATACCCATCGCCATCGCATGTACCATCCCATTCGTCAAATCATCATATGCAGGTCCGCCCCCATGCAGCCCTCCATGCACCTTCGGTCTCTCTACCCGCCTCCGCAAAGAGAGGCACCGCTCGGATATCCTCATACCATGTCCAAGAAGAACGAGAAGGAGACTGAGAACCCGTAACGCCAATATCCGGAGATACGTGTACACGCCAGGTTGTACACCTCCTAGGAAGGAGCGCGCTGATGAAGGCATCGACGCGCTCTATGCATCGCTGGAACGATAAGAAGCGGACTTTTGAGAGGAATCGAAGAGTCAGATGAAGAAGCGGCGACGTTCACATGAAGTCGTCACTAAACGGTGTTAGCAAGAGCTGTAAGTCATACACAAGCGTGAGACTTACTCTCCGAAGTCGTCGTCGTAAGCATTTGTATCGACCGCAGCCCGCGAAGCCACCAGGCTGGTCTTGGTCTTCGCAGCCTTGGTCTTCTTGCCACCCTTCTCGGCCGCCTTCTCCTCCTTCATCTTCTCATTGCTCAGCGTAGTCAGGCCGCTGGCAATCTTCTTGATCTGGTCGCTGGGCAGGTCTTTGGCAATCTGCTTTGTGAACTCCTGCAGGAAGAGGGTGTACTGGGCGTTCTTGGTGTGGGCGGTAAGAAGGGGGACAAGGGTTTCTCTCAACTTCGCGAACTCCTCCTTCTTGCTGGGGTTAAAGATCGTGAGCGAGCCCAGGTCGATGGACTTGGTAGGATCGTTGTCGTCTGCGATGGTGATGGGCTTTCCAGTGCGCTTGTTGCTGATGCCGATGTTGCCAAAGAGCTCCTCGGCGTGGGCAAGGTCAGCGTCCTGCTCGGTCTTGCGGAGGCGTGCGCGACGGGTGGCCTCGTCTTCTTCTTCCTCGTCTGACTCGTCCTCTTCCTCTTGACGGCGGCGCATGTTCTCCTCCCTCCGCTCTTGGATGCGCTGGGCCTTGGACTTGTGGTTTGCCTTTGCCTCGGCCTCGGCTTTGGCCTTGGCCTCAGCGGCCTTCTTCGCCTTCTCGCGCTCGACTTCCGAGTCCTCGGCGGCGTCCCAGGATTCTAGGACCTGAATATGGTCAGCAAAGATACTCGGGGGTGCGACTGGGTCTTTGTCTAAGGGTTAACGTACATCGTCATCTTCTTCGTCGTCGAACTTGCTACGGCGAGCAATAAGGGGTGGGGAGGAGGGAGGGGTGCTCTCAGACTCCTCATCGTCTACAAGAGATAGTTAGCAACGATTCTGACCTCGAGAATCGTGTGCGGAACCGAGAAAGTGAGAAACCAGACGTCTCACTCTCCCGGGGGTCTCGCTCACAAGTGACGTACCCCACTTTCCAGGAGCCATGATTGAAATAAACGGGGTTTGTAGTAGACTGTTGTTCTTTTCTGTGCGTAGAGCCGGTGGCTGATATGAGCGGTGGCCCGTGGTGGGTGCGGCGACGGCGAATTTGTGGGTGTGGTGAAATGTGCGGGAAACAAGGTTGTGGGTGGAGGGGAAGGACAACCCGACAAAGTCTTGAAAAAGGTCGCGGTCGGGCTCGGCGCTGCCCAGGTGCTTGTTCTTGCACCGCCACGGGGGGTTCCGGTTGCTGCCCAATCAACGCCGCATCCGCCCGGTCCTATGTTGATGGAGGACAATAATGATAGATAGGTTGAGAATTCCGGTCCATCAAGGAGTCATTTTCCAGTCTCTTGTGCTCTTTTATCCTCATGACTTCACGCGCGACAAGAAGACTTGTGTTCAAAGGATCCAACGTGTGAATTGCCATCGGCAGGCCTTGAATACTTCAAGACACCATGTAGGGCATCCCAAGGGAGCGAATCTGCCTTTGACAAACCTCCTTTGGTGCTTCCCATGTCCATCATGTGCATATCGGTCGGCATAACTGGCCTAATAGCTTTCAATGGCATCTCTACTCCGCTAAATACGAATGCCTCTTTATGATTTGACGAACAGATTCCAATCATCAGTGCCCATCACTGCCTCAAGAATTGACACATCCTGCTGTCCAAAACCAGGTACTGGTGGCTACTGAAGGATTTTTGTTCTTTACAGTGCTGGAAATAGATGCGCGATATGCCGGTGAAAAGGTGAACAAGACCGAGTCCGTCGAATCTCGAACACCCGAAGCTCATAGTATCCAATATCGAGGCGCACAACACAGTCTGTTTGCCAATCTGGGTGCGGGACACGACGGTGCTGTTTGATAGGCTGCAAACACTATTGCCATGCCAAGCGTCACGTGTCCCTCCTTCCACGTTACGAAATGCGGTCGGCCCTGGATGAGCTCCTTTCTGGAGCAACCAACAACACCACAACCCATCCTCTCTCTCACCTGACCCCACGTCACACCCCGCCTTCCTTCATTTTCTACGTGCACGTCCTGCCCTTCTTGCAGCTGGGGTCTTCTTCTCTCTCTTGCTTTTCTGTCGATACCCTTTCTCCTCTGCCGCCTATCCCTCCCGGTGAGCTTGGAGCTGCTTTGTCGCAACCATGGCCCAGCGGCCCATTCCATTGCAGGTGACGCAGCCTGTGCTGGTATGTGTTTATCAAGATAATGTCTAGTAGAAGGGCGCTAACTTGTGGAACTTTAGCTGACCAATCTGAACATCCTCGTATGTCAATGAATCCAAAGCCTCTCTTACCTACGTCGGGAGGCACAACAAGCTAACAGATGCACAGCCGTCCTCCATAACATGGCAAAATTGCGTAGGTTGCCTTCGCCGCATTTCGCATCTTGAAGTGGCTAACAATCCTTCAGACACTCGAGTCGGATCACTATGTCTGCGTGCGCCAGCAGTCGACCGATCCCAACTCCCCTTCCGAGACGGTCATTCTTGATCTCAAGAACCTCAACAACATCATTCGGCGACCCATTCGAGCTGAAAGTGCAATTATGCATTTGACCGAGCCCATCATCGCCCTGCGCGCCCAGCTACGGACGCTTCAGATCTTCAACCTGCAGACGAAGCAGAAGCTGCAGACCTATACCCACAGCGAGGATGTCGTCTTTTGGCGGTGGATCAGCCAGACTACCCTTGCCCTCGTCGGCGCCAAGTCCGTGTACCATTGGGATGTCATTGGTGGTCAGACTACCCCGGTGAAGGTCTTCGAACGTCACGAACAGCTCGAGGTGCGGCATTCTTACTATTCTCTCTGAGCTCCAGCTAATCCGAGTACAGAACAACCAGATCATCAACTATGTCGTCAACGATGATGAGAGTTGGATGTGTCTGGTGGGCATCGCTGCAGCGGCAGGAGGCGGTATCCGTGGAAATATGCAACTCTACTCCAAGGCCAGGGGCATCAGCCAGTCTTTGGAAGGCCACGCTGCCACTTTTGGGACCATTCGCCTGGATGGTGCATCTTCAGATACCAAGCTTTTTGCATTCGCAGTCCGTTCTGTCACTGGAGAAGCGAAGCTCAACATTGTCGAGGTCGACCACAACCCAGCAAATCCCGTTTTCCCCAAGCGTCTAATCCCCGTCCACTGGCCTGCCGAGGGAACCGGAGACTTTCCACTCGGGATCCACATTGCCCACAAGTATGGACTCATCATGGTCATTACCAAGTTCGGCTTCATCCATCTGCATGACCTCGAGACGGGTACCGCCCTGTTCTTGAACCGGATATCAGAGGACACGGTCTTCACGAGCGCCCGCGACTCGGACGGAAAAGGAGTGGTCGTGATCAATAAGCGCGGACAGGTACTGCATACCACCATTCGTGAAGACGTCCTCGTCCCTTACGTCATGGACAATCCCGCCTGCTCAGAGATCGCCTACAAGCTCGCATCGAAGGGCGGCCTCCCCGGCGCGGATCAACTCTATCAGCAACGGTTCGAGGGCTTGATGCAACAAGGACAATATGCGGAAGCCGCCAAGGTTGCTGCCACCTCTCCGCGGGGTTTCTTGCGCACAGGACAGACCATCGCACGGCTCAGGCAGGCACCTCCTCAAGAGGGTGCCAAGGTCTCCGTTGTTTTACAGTATTTCGGTCTTTTGTTGGATAGAGGCGCTCTGAACAAGGAAGAGACACTTGAGCTCGCCCGTCCCGTTCTGCAGCAAGGCCGGAAACAGCTCCTCGAGAAGTGGCACAAGGAGAAGAAGCTCCATGCTTCCGAAGAGCTCGGTGATCTTGTCAAGCCGCACGATCTCAACCTCGCACTCTCCATCTATAGGGAAGCAGGTGTCTACCAGAAGACAGTTGCGGCATTGGCCGAGCTCGGTCATTTCGATCTCATCACCAAGTACTGCGACTCTGTCGGCTACCGACCAGATTACAATGTCTTGCTGCAACATATTGTGCGAGTAAACCCAGACAAGGGAGCCGAATTCGCGGGCACCTTGGCCAAGCATGAAGGCGGCCCGCTTGTCAGCCTCGATCGTGTGGTGGATATCTTCCAATCGCAAGGCATGATCCAGCAAGCAACGTCATTCTTGCTCGATGTCCTCTCCAACAATCTGCCTGAGGAGGGCCACTTGCAAACTAAGCTGCTGGAGATGAATCTGCTGAATGCGCCCCAAGTTGCCGATGCTATCCTCGGAAACGACATGTTTTCGCACTACGACAAGGCGCGCATTGCCCAGCTCTGCGAGAATGCCGGTCTCCTCACTCGGGCGCTCGAGCACAACGATGACCCCGTGGCCATCAAGCGCATTGTTGTCCAGACAGACAAGCTTCCTGAAGAGTGGCTCCTCAATTATTTCGGCCAACTCACAGTGGAGCTCTCCCTGGAGTGCTTGGACGAGATGCTCAAGGTCAACATCCGCCAGAATCTGCAGCCGGTGCTCCGCATTGCCCAGAAATACTCCGACCTCCTGGGACCCAACAGAATCATCGAGCTCTTGGAGAAGTACCGTACCGCCGAAGGCCTATTCTTCTATCTGGGTGCCATCGTCAATGTCAGCGAAGACAAGGATGTGGTCTTCAAGTATATTGAGGCGGCCACAAGGGTCGGACAGCTCAACGAGGTCGAGCGTATCTGTCGTGAGAACAACCACTATGACCCCGAGAAGGTGAAGAACTTCCTGAAGGAAGCCAATCTCCAGGAGCAGTTGCCCCTCATCATCGTTTGCGATCGGTTCAACTTTGTCCACGACTTGGTCCTCTACCTTTACAAGAACCAACAGTTCAAATCTATCGAGGTCTATGTCCAGCGTGTCAATCCTTCCAGAACTCCTGCGGTCATCGGAGGCCTTCTCGACGTCGACTGCGACGAGGGTATCATCAAGAATCTCTTGGCTTCTGTCACGCCCACCTCTATTCCTGTCGACGAGCTCGTCGCCGAGGTCGAGTCGCGCAACCGTTTGAAGCTTCTCCTCCCGTTCTTGGAGCAAACTCTGGCCAGTGGCAACCAACAGCAAGCTGTCTACAATGCCTTGGCGAAGATTTACATCGACAGCAACAACAACCCAGAGAAGTTTCTCAAGGAGAACGATCAGTATGATTCGCTTGTTGTCGGAAAGTACTGCGAGAAGCGTGACCCTAACCTGGCCTACATTGCGTATAGCAAGGGCCAGAATGACCTTGAGCTCATCAACATCACAAATGAGAACTCCATGTTCAAGGCTCAAGCACGCTATCTGCTCGACCGTGCTGATCTTGAGGTTTGGGAGTATGTCCTCAGCCCCAACAACATGCACCGCAGGTCGCTTGTAGACCAGGTCACCGCTACCGCCGTACCTGAGAGTCAAGATCCGGAGAAGGTTTCGCTTGCTGTCAAGGCCTTCCTCAGCAGCGACATGCCTGGGGAGCTGATCGAGCTCCTTGAGAAGATCATCCTGGAGCCATCCAGCTTCAGCGACAACCCTTCGCTCCAGAATCTCCTCATGCTTACTGCCGTCAAGTCCGATCGCGGCCGAGTGATGGACTACATCCACCAACTGGAGCACTACACCCCGGATGACATCGCCGAACAGTGTATCGAAGTGGGAATGTACGAAGAGGCCTTTGAGATCTACAAGAAGCACCAGAATCATGTTGCTGCTATCAACGTCCTCATTGACCACGTCGTCAGCATTGATCGCGCCCAGGAGTATGCCGAGCAGGTAGACACCCCAGAGGTGTGGAGCAGGGTCGCCAAAGCCCAGCTTGATGGTCTGCGTGTCACTGACTCCATTGAATCCTACCTCCGCGCCCAGGATCCCTCCAACTTCTTGGAAGTCATTGAGATTGCCACCCACGCTGGCAAGGATGAGGATCTCATCAAGTTCCTGCGCATGGCGAGGAAGACGCTTCGTGAAGTGCCTGTGGATACCGCACTGGCATTCTGTTATGCCCGCACTAACCAGCTTCCCGAGCTCGAAGATTTCCTGCGCGGTGCCAACGTTGCCGATGTCGAGGCATCTGGTGATAAGGCGTACGAGGAGGGCTTTCACGAGGCGGCGAAGATTTTCTACACGAGCATCTCCAACTGGGCCAAGCTCGCAACCACCCTTGTGCACCTCGAAGACTACCAGGCCGCTGTTGAGTGCGCCCGCAAGGCCAACAGCGTTAAGGTGTGGCGTCAAGTGAGCGAGGCCTGTGTTGCTAAGAAGGAGTTCCGCCTTGCTCAGATTTGTGGCCTGAGTCTGATTGTCCATGCGGACGAGCTCGCAGAGCTGGTCAAGCAGTACGAGCGCAAAGGCTATTTCGACGAGCTCATCGGCCTCCTCGAAGCTGGCCTGGGCCTCGAGCGCGCTGTACGTATGCCCCGGAGCCATTCATGTGTGCAATTTGCTAACAGACTTTATAGCATATGGGAATGTTCACTGAGCTGGGCATTGCTCTATCCAAGTACCACCCTGAGCGCGTGCACGAGCACCTGCGTCTGTTCTGGTCTCGTATCAACATCCCCAAGATGATCCGCGCTTGCGAGGAGGCTCATCTCTGGCCTGAGGTGGTCTTCCTCTACACCCACTATGACGAGCACGACAACGCAGCGCTTGCCATGATGGAACGCGCGGCCGATGCATGGGACCACCAGTCATTCAAGGACATCATCGTCAAGGTCACCAACTTGGAGATCTACTACCGTGCAATCAGCTTCTATCTCGAGGAGCACCCGACGTTGTTGACCGATCTGCTGCAAGCGCTGACGCCGAGGGTGGACGTGAACCGCGTTGTGCGCATGTTCCTTAAGTCGGACAATGTGCCTCTGATCAAGCCTTTCCTCCTCAGCGTGCAGTCGCAGAACAAGCGGGAGGTGAACAATGCACTCAACGACCTGCTCATCGAAGAGGAGGACTACAAGACGCTCCGCGATTCGGTCAACAACTATGACAACTACGACCCGGTGGAGCTCGCTCAACGCCTGGAGCGCCACGATCTCGTCTTCTTCCGCCAGATTGCAGCCAACATCTACCGCAAGAACAAGCGCTGGGAGAAGTCGATTGCCCTGTCCAAGCAAGATAAGCTGTTCAAGGATGCCATTGAGACGGCGGCCATGTCTGGGAAAACAGAAGTTGTGGAGGACTTGCTTCGCTATGTAAGTGTTGTTGTGTGTTTGCATGAGAAGGGTGCGGTAACTAATGGTGGACCAGTTCGTCGACATTGGCAGCCGCGAATGCTACGTTGGCATGCTCTATGCGTGCTACGACCTCATCCGCCCCGATCTGGTGCTGGAGATTTCGTGGCGCCACGGGCTCCATGATTTCACGATGGTGAGTGGGATTCCGAGAATTGCCGAATACTCACTAACGCATTCCTGTAGCCGTACATGATCAATTTCCTTGCCCAGCAGTCTGCGACGATCGAGGCTCTCAAGAAGGACAACGAGGAGCGCAAGGCCCGCGAGGCGTCGCAGCAGAAGAAGGAGGAGGACACTCCTATTCTGGGATCGCGCCTGATGCTTACGCAGGGCCCAGTGGCCTCGGCCCCCTCGCCCGGACCGTACGGACAGTCCAACGGGATTGCTCCGCAGCCGACTGGGGGCTTCCGTGCCTTCTAATAAGCTGGTCGAGATTTCCCGCAATGGTAGGGAAGGCGGGGGGCACTGATTGCATACTTTGAAGGGCATGGCAGCGAGGGTATACAAAAGCGGAGGATACAAGGCTATTTCTGTGGGTAGTGGATTTGATCTCTTCTGGCCTGACTGCAAGCGGTGTATTCTACATGGCGTTCTCAAGGTGGATTTGAATGTCTGGAGCATGATTGCATGTCCCAAGACGTTTTGACAGTGTATATTAACTACCATGGTTGACATCTTCAGTCTGGTGATGCCTGGTGCCCCTGAAACGCGTGCAAACTTGAACACCTTGAGCTCTAGTTCGGCTATCTGACGGCCAAAAATGTGGCTGACCCGTGCCTGGAGAATGGAGTAACGGTTGATCGCCGCCGAGGCCATTGCTAGCGCATGTGCCATGGATGGAGGAGGCCGTGGACCGCCCGTGAAGTGTGTACATACCTTTGAAGTGCAAGCACCCAGCCCGGGCCGTGGAAGCTAGTCAGCGTACCGCGTACCTAGGCACCTAGGTACCTCGTCTATAGCACCAGCCGACAGAGGAGATTCAACATGACACGCCTACATCAGATGCACTCAGACTGGGAAAGGGACTGGGCGAGGACGAGTGCCTCCGGAACAAATTCGCGACGCATGCCTCTGCTTGGAGAAATGCCTCGCGACGGTGACCGGATACGTCACAGGCTGGGGGCATAGGGTCGCTGGCGGACCCGTATCTCGGCTACCTCCCGCGATTTGTTCCCCTGACCCAGGTTGATGAGACCGAGTCGGACCAGGAGCCGAAGCAAAGCGAGAATAATGCAAGTGTGATGTTCCCAGGCTGGGAGGGTGGTGTTTTTTGTCGATTCGAGATTCGAGCGTTTTCGCCTTTGTTCAGCCAGTCGTGCCGAGCCGAGCTTATGCCTGGACTCGGGCGGAAAAGAGCAGGCGGGATCGAGGAGTCAGGGGGACCTGCAGGCCTTTTTTTTTCTGGCCGGAAAGGCCGCGCGCGCCTTTGTTCTGGGAAGTGGAGTCTGCGGAAGGGGAAAATCCTAAGGTTAGTGTGGTACACAACTGTACCGTGTAGGCCGTGTCCGAATCGGCGGGCGGTGAGGCAAAAGGTGGGCACCGGGGAACTTCCAAGGTTGTGTTCGTGGGAGACAAGGGAAAAAAAAGTCTCCACGGGTGGATAGGATAATTGCCATGGGAAAATTTGCAAATGACGAGGAGTCATGGACAATGTTGGCCGAGCTCGTCGAGAGGCCCGGCCCTGGCTCAGCGTGGGATGGCATTCAGTAAGGACGAGGCTGGACGGGGGAGTTGGCAATAAGTTTTACATACCGTAGTCTTACTATTACATCTATGGACAGGTGAAGAGGAGATGCGAGTGACGCAGGCGCATCTGTGGTTGCTGGGATCTCGGGCCTGCATGGGGGATGTGCGCTTGTCGATAAAGCACAAGGAGGGGCAGCAAAGCACGGGCAACGAAGATGTGGCAAGGGGGCTGGAAGAGGAGCTCTCAAGATTGAGGGACATGGAGCAATGAGGGGAGCTGTCCGGATGCGTGATGCTTTCTTTGGGTGGGATGGGGAAGCACAAGCAGAGGGGGAAGGGGAGGAGGGGAGCTTCACTGCAGGCATCCTGCAGCTGCAGCTTTACCCCGACAATACCCTCAGTCTCATCCTCACGCCCGCATCTCACCTCCAATTGCTTTTTGTGCGATTCCCCAGTGGTTTGATTGTCCACACTCCAGAAAACATCCCCGCGGTGGCCCCCATTTTGGGAGCAATTCACCCTACCTTGCCCGGGCTGGCGGGCTGGATATTGAGTGCGTGATGCGGACGGGGACGTGGGCGTCGCCTATGTCAGATTGATATCGTCGATCCGACCGCCAGACTGCATAGACTACCTGGATGCAGATGCAGTAGTTTGCCAGTGCCTACATACAACGTGACCACTGGAAACCTCCGTGACTGCTTCTCCAATCTCCCCGCCAAGCCCCTGCTCTGCCTAGTTGACGCAAATCCGATACCGCCCTCTGTTTACTTATTTTATCGCCCTGGCCCCTCGGTCCTTCTCTCCACCACCATCTCCCCCGCCATATCGTTACCACTCTATCCTCTCCCCCTCGACCTCGACTTCGTCTTCGTCTTCACCCCAGCGTGCAGCCTGCAACCATGGCCGCGCCCGCTCCTTCAATGGGAGTCGAGAAGCCCGCCGTCTCCTCGTCCGCCATTGATGAGAATGAGTGGGATGACGAGCATGGCGAGCACCACCCCCACCGCAACTCGGTCCACCACAAGCTGCGCGCTACCAGCTCAATTATGCAGCTGAAGAAGCTTCTCGGTACGTTCAATTCCCGTCTTCCAAGCTCCAAGTCGCCTTCTCTCTAACCGTCCACCCAGTCGCCAACCGTGGAGAAATCCCCATCCGCATCTTCCGCACAGCCCACGAGCTGTCCCTTCACACAGTCGCTGTCTACAGTCATGAGGACCGCCTCTCCATGCACAGGCAGAAGGCAGACGAGGCCTACGAGATTGGCAAACGCGGCCAGTATACTCCCGTCGGTGCTTACCTGGCCGGCGACGAGATCATCAAGATCGCCCTCGAGCACGATGTGAATATGATCCATCCTGGCTACGGCTTCTTGTCGGAGAATGCAGAGTTTGCGCGCAACGTCGAGAAGGCCGGCCTTATCGTGAGTCTCCTTCCATCTATTCTTTTCCCTCCCAATTTCCCTCTGTACACATGGCTATGACGAAGGAGATGCGGGTTCCAGCATGGCCAATTGCGTGTGTCGGGAACTTATCTGCTTCCCTCGGAGCTCTCCAGTGGCTGCCGCGGGGCCGGTTACATGCACCGACATCCCATGCCCTGAACATGCACCGTCTCTGCACGGACCGGCGCCGATCGCCAGAGCTCCCTTCCAGACTTCCCCTCGTCCGCTTTGGGCGCATTTGCGTAACCTGAGCTTACTCTATCTTTTTACAGTTCGTTGGGCCGTCGCCAGACACCATCGACGCCCTCGGTGACAAGGTCTCCGCCAGGAAGCTTGCCATCAAGTGCAATGTCCCCGTCGTTCCCGGAACAGAGAACCCCGTCGAGCGCTACGAAGACGCAAAGACCTTCACCGACGCATATGGCTTCCCCATCATCATCAAGGCCGCCTTTGGCGGTGGTGGTCGTGGTATGCGCGTCGTCCGCGAGCAGAGCGGCTTGAAGGACGCCTTCGAGCGCGCAACCTCCGAGGCCAAGTCCGCCTTCGGCAACGGCACCGTCTTCATCGAGCGCTTCCTCGACAAGCCCAAGCACATTGAGGTCCAGCTCCTCGGTGACAACCACGGAAACGTCGTCCATCTGTACGAGCGCGACTGCTCCGTCCAGCGCCGCCACCAGAAGGTCGTCGAGCTCGCCCCCGCAAAGGACCTCCCCGTCGATGTCCGCGACGCCATCCTCAACGACGCCGTCAAGCTCGCCAAGTCTGTCAACTACCGCAATGCAGGAACCGCAGAGTTCTTGGTCGACCAGCAGAACCGCTACTACTTTATCGAGATCAACCCCAGAATGTGAGTGAACCCCCAGCCAAGCCGGCCAAGCGACCTGGAATGCTAACAACCTGTCTCCAGCCAAGTCGAGCACACCATCACAGAGGAGATCACGGGTATCGATATCGTTGCGGCTCAGATCCAGATTGCTGCCGGAGCTTCGCTTGAGCAGCTGGGTCTCACGCAGGACCACATCTCCACCCGCGGCTTTGCCTTCCAGTGCCGTATCACTACCGAGGACCCTGCCAATGGCTTCGCTCCCGATACAGGCAGAATTGAAGTATATCGCTCTGCAGGAGGTAATGGAGTCCGACTTGATGGTGGCAATGGTTTCGCTGGAGCGATCATTAGTGAGTCCCGCCGCCCCGAAGCCGCACACCACGTTCGTGAACTGACACTCCTTCAGCTCCACATTACGATTCCATGTTGGTGAAATGCTCCTGCCATGGATCTACCTATGAGATTGTGCGTCGTAAGATGCTGCGTGCGTTGGTCGAGTTCCGCATCCGTGGTGTCAAGACCAACATTCCCTTCCTGCTCAAGCTCCTCACACACCCCACATTCATTGAGGGCAACTGCTGGACTACTTTCATTGATGATACGTAAGTTGAAACCCAAAAAGCAACGCCTTGACCGAGGCTAACCATGTTATAGCCCCGAGCTGTTCAACCTTATCGGCTCCCAGAACCGTGCACAGAAGTTGCTCGGATATCTCGGTGACCTCGCAGTCAATGGCTCCCAGATCAAGGGCCAGATCGGTGAACCCAAGTTCAAGGGTCCTATCCAGATTCCTACCATCACCAGCTCCGATGGCACGGTCATCGATACATCTGAACCCTGCACCAAGGGCTGGAGGAACATCATCCTCAAGGAAGGCCCTGCGGCATTCGCAAAGGCGGTTCGTGCCAACAAGGGCTGTCTTATCATGGATACCACATGGCGTGATGCCCATCAGTCTTTGCTCGCAACCCGTGTCAGGACGGTGGATCTGCTCAACATCGCCAAGGAGACCAGCCATGCCTTCTCCAACGCCTGGGCTCTCGAGTGCTGGGGCGGTGCCACCTTTGACGTCGCCATGCGCTTCCTTTACGAGGATCCTTGGGACAGGCTCCGCAAGATGAGGAAGCTCGTACCCAACATCCCCTTCCAGATGCTGCTCCGTGGCGCAAACGGCGTTGCTTACAGCTCCCTCCCCGATAACGCCATCTACCACTTCTGCGAGCAGGCAAAGAAGAACGGTGTCGATATCTTCCGTGTCTTCGATGCGCTGAACGATGTTGAACAGCTTGAGGTCGGTATCAAGGCTGTCCTCAAGGCCGGTGGTGTTGTTGAGGGTACTGTCTGCTACTCTGGCGACATGTTGAACCCCAAGAAGAAGTACAACCTTGATTACTACCTCGGCGTGGTTGACAAGATCGTCGGCATGGGTGCTCACATCCTTGGTATCAAGGATATGGCCGGTGTGCTGAAGCCCAGGGCTGCGACTCTCCTTGTCGGTTCCATTCGCAAGAAGTACCCCGACCTTCCCATCCACGTCCATACCCACGACTCCGCCGGTACCGGTGTTGCTTCCATGGTTGCTTGCGCTCAGGCTGGCGCTGATGCTGTGGATGCCGCTATTGACAGCATGTCCGGCATGACTTCGCAACCCAGTGTTGGTGCCATCCTCGCCTCTCTTGAGGGCTCCGACCTCGATACCGGCCTCGATGCCCACGCCATCCGTACCCTGGACGCCTACTGGGCTCAGCTCCGTCTGCTCTACTCTCCCTTCGAGGCCGGTCTCACTGGCCCCGATCCGGAGGTCTACGAGCACGAGATCCCTGGTGGTCAGCTTACCAACCTCATCTTCCAGGCCTCCCAGCAGGGTCTCGGAGAGCAGTGGGCTCAGACCAAGAAGGCTTACGAGCACGCCAACGACCTGCTTGGCGACATCGTCAAGGTCACACCCACCTCCAAGGTTGTTGGCGACTTGGCCCAGTTCATGGTTTCCAACAACCTCTCCTACCAAGATGTCCTCGACAAGGCGGAGCAACTCGACTTCCCGTCGTCCGTCCTGGAGTTCTTCGAGGGTCTCATGGGTCAGCCGTACGGCGGGTTCCCCGAGCCCCTTCGCTCCCAGGCTCTCCGTAACCGCAGGAAGATGGACAAGCGCCCCGGTCTGTACCTGGAGCCCGTCGACCTGGTCAAGATCAAGAAGGACCTCAAGCAGAAGTGGGGCGATGCCACCGAATGCGACGTCGCTTCCTACGTCATGTATCCCAAGGTCTTCGAAGACTACAAGAAGTGGACCCAGAAGTACGGCGACTTGTCCGTTCTGCCCACGCGCTTCTTCTTGTCTCGTCCTGAGATTGGCGAGGAGTTCCACGTCGAGCTCGAGCCCGGCAAGGTGCTCATCCTCAAGTTGCTCGCCATCGGTCCGCTGTCGGAGCAGACGGGCACGAGGGAGGTGTTCTACGAGATGAACGGCGAGACGCGTACCGTCACGGTCGACGACCAGCATGCCGCTGTCGACAATGTTAGGCGCACCAAGGCTGATCCGACGGATAGCAGCCAGGTCGGCTCGCCCATGTCTGGTGTGGTTGTGGAGGTTCGCGTGCAGGATGGCAGCGAGGTCATGAAGGGCGATCCTATTGCTGTGCTGAGCGCTATGAAGATGGTGAGTCCTTGTCATTTCTAGTCCCTGCCTGTGACGAAGTTGCTAACGAGTTGATAGGAAATGGTGATTTCCGCGCCTCATTCCGGCAAGATCGGCAGCCTGTCTGTCCGCGAGGGTGACTCGGTCGATTCGCAGGACCTGGTCTGCAAAATTGTCAAGTAAGAGAATCAACTGCGCGTGTTTTGCTGCTTTGCTTTCTTTCTACATTACGTCGGAATGTTTTAAATATCCTTGGTTTTCCTTTTTTTGCTTTCAATTGGGTTGTTCTTTTTCCACTTTTTCCGGAACCTTGTTATGAAATCAGTGAGTAGCTATGAAATACGAGCGACTTCATGAATCACCACTGGCGACTGCTGCAGTGAGCGATGGGCAGCTCATGGGATCCTCTTGGCACCGTAGCAGCTAGCATTTCAATTCGCTGGGCTTTCTTCCATCCAGCCTTCCTTTTCGTGCACGTTTCCCCAAGCTGCCTGTTCGGCACCCTGGCCAAGTGAATTTCCCGGGTTCATGAATAGTAAGTACGTTTACCTGGAGGATAGGTACGAATCCCCCAGGAATGGCCTCGGGGCATAGGCGCAGACATGGTTTGGGTATACTCGCTGGGGGGGATGGGGATGGTCACGGCCGTTTTGGTCTAAGTCGCCCTAAGGGAATCATTTTCTGCTATTGTTTTGTGTGCGGTTACGCGTGCGTGAGGCTGCTACGTGAAAGTGACTGTATTGCCGCGGGGATTGTGGGTGGCGTGTTCGCAACCATCTCAGATGCAAGATATGGTGTGGAGGCGTCTCAAGCGAGATCAGACGAAAGTCCGACCATAGATAAATTCGAGAAACCCCCAAACTTGAAGAAATCAAATCCTGCAAACACGCACAGCATAGGAACCGATTGTAAATATATGGGAAAATTTATTGTAAGTAGATAGCCTCCATTTGCACCAAAAATAGCTTGCCCATAACCCGAATCCCATTGGAGATACTCCCCATGAGCCTCCTACGGACTCGCGATTCATATCTATATTAGATCCGGAGCCTTTCGTCTTTTCCCACCGAACATAGAAGAAGCAGCAGCCTTCGCCCATCGAAGTAGAAAACGCCAATCGTGATCCTCATCATTCATTGAAACATAAACCCGTCCTGCAGGAAAAGGTGGCGGGGATTGCTAGAATACTGCAGATAGCATGGTCCATCAGTCTCCCGGAATGTAGGCGGAGGCCGAGGAATCGCACTCGCACCTGTAACATCGCCGTCAGTACTCCTAGTCATCCGACGGCTCCACACGGACGAGGACTTCCTCCAGGAAGCCTTCGAGGAAGTTCGTGACGTCGCCGCCCATGCCCACTGGGGACTTGGCGTCCCATTCGTCAAGCGTCTTGAGGTCCTCGATCACGCGGCGCACGATCTTCTTGACGTTCTCATGGGCCTCATTCCTCTCCTTGCGACGCTCCATGAATCCGGTGGGGTCCTTGTAGCAAGTCTTGCTTTCCTCTCGGTTCTTGGCGGAGACCTGATGGGCTCGTCGGGCGACGGCGGCCTCCAGAGCAGGGACGACAACACCATGCAGAGCAGTGATTTCCTGGACAGGAGCGTTCGGGGACTGAGGAGAGCCTCTAGTCCAGTCGGGAATGTCGACGGGAGTGCTCGTGACAGGTGAGCTGCAGGCAGGAGAACCGGGATTGCTCCCACGAGGTTCCCAACTCCCGAAGATGGCCTGCTTGTTGGTGGCGGAAGATCCAGGACGTGAGCCGGACGCTTTGGTATTGGGTGGGCTGAATGGAGGGAGTGGCTTTTGACCTTCGAGCGTCGCAATAGCGTGTCCCACACCAGACAGTTGAAGCTGAGCGGCCCCACTGCTAACTGGTATGTGGCCAAGGGGAGGAAGAGGCTTGTGTAGTTGAACCATAGCAGGCTGGGAAGCCATGCCATCGTCACTGTGCAGGCCCTTTCTCGACTTCTTCCCTTTGCTACTGGTGGACTTACCCGAGGTCTTGCCATTGGCGCCAGTCCCATCAGACGACAACTTCTCAATCTTTTCCGTCATCCCGGTCCCGGTCTTCTCCTTATTCTTATTCTCTTTGTCGTCGTGCGGTTTCTCGTTGAGATAGCTCTCCGATTTGGCGACGACCCCGTTCCCTTTGCCTTTGTAAGGCGGAATATCGAGGTTGAGACGCGGGAGGACGGATGCACGGCTAGGGGTCGGTTCGCCTTTGGGGCTGAGTTCCATGGCCTCCATGTCTGCCGCGATCGAACGCTGGAGGTAGTCGTCATAATCACGGGCGAGAGGGGTGATACGACGTCCCTGCTGAGGCGAAGGCCTTTGTGGAGTTGACAAGATGCCCTTCGTTGGTGAACCCGGAGAGAACAAGGCTGGGACAGCAGACTTCCTTGTGAGTGACGACGGCTGGTATCGGGTCGAGGGCAGCCCGGGTATGTCCCCCTTGGCTTTCTCGGGGGAGACGGGCAACGGGACGTTCGCGGCAAGCTTGGTAGGAGACAAGGGACTCAGTCGCACAGTGTCATCTATGTCAGCGTTAACATTCTCATCTCCACTGTCAGGAACAGGCTTTCTTGGAGGGGAGACGTTACGGGCATTCGCGCCTGCCGCAGTGATAGGACTCAAGGCAGTAGTACCTCGAGGGTTGGCCTTCAGCGGACGCACAGTCCCGAAGTCCCACAAGTCCTCGTTGACTGGCTTTCGCTTTTGTGGCGTGGTCTCATCTGAGGACTCCTCCTGCTTCGGGTGGCGGAGCTGCCAGTCTTGGTATCGGGCAATCAAGGGCTGGAGACGAGCTGCTTTTCCGGCCTTACGTATGAAGGGATGTTCCAGGAGCTGCTTGGCAGTTGGCCGCTCGCGAGGATCTTTCTTCAAGCACTGGCTGACAAAGTCCTTGAAGGCGGGAGACCATTCGCCCTTGAGCGTTGGTGGTGGATTCTTCGGGATCAGGAACAACACTTTCATGGGGTGGATATCGGCGTAAGGAGGTTCGGTCATGGCGAGTTCCAAGGCGGTGATTCCCGTCGACCAGATATCAGCTTTACTGTCATAGCCAGATTGTTTGATGACCTCTGGGGCCATCCAGAATGGGGTGCCGACAAAGGTATTCTTCTTGGTCATTGTGGCAGAGAGCTGGCCAGAGACACCGAAGTCGGCAAGCTTGACTTGACCATTGTGGCTCACAAGAATGTTGGCAGCTGCTTCTGGGTTAGCGGAAAGCGCGGGCTCGGTCAGCCGTGGACGCACCTTTGATGTCACGATGGAGCTTGTGATCCTCGTGGAGGTACACAAGACCATGAAGGAGTTCCTTGAGAATGACGGCGATCTCGCCTTCGGTGAGAGGACCCGGCTTCATGAGGTCGGCACAACTGCCACCAGAGCAGAACTCCATGACGATCCAGAGATCTGAGCCGGCCATGAAGGAACCGTAGTACTGCGTGACGTATTGAGAATTCATGCCGGAGAGCATGGCAATTTCGGTAATGATGTCGTCCACTTCATCTTCGGCATTCTCCATGTCGACGACCTTGATAGCCACGACTTTGCCAGTACGCCGGTCGATGCTGAGGATGATGTCAGGAACAGCGGTTGAGGTACTACGGAGTGTTCACACTCACCCTTTGTACACTTTGCCAAAACTTCCACCACCTGCAATGATGTCAATGTGCCGTCTCACCACCTGCATATCTTCGTCCTTACCGATGCATTGCTGCTTTGTGTAGAGGGTCTCCGGGTTCACAGACCCGCCGGCGAGCTCAGACGACATGCTGTGCGAGAGTCCTCACCACAGACGAGTGAGATTGTGTGTAGTGAGCGGCGTAGCCTCACAGGCTTTGGAAGAAAGCTGTCCAGGGACAGCAGAACGAGAAAGGGTATCGATAGATGAGACGACGATGAACGAGTGCGGAGGGAGTGGAGGAAAGGAGGGAGAGGGTCGAGCGGGCGGGGGAAAACTGATATCGTCGCCGCTAGCGGTCGGTGGAGCTGCGTTACGTGATCTCGAAGGGAAGGAGGAAGGAGCGAGGGGAGCGTTGCGGTGAGAGGGGCGAGCGCCTGCCGGTTGGAGTGATGTTAGCAGGAATTTGGACGGCTTGATTCGAACCCTTACGTGGACGTGGTGCTGCTAGGGCCGCGAGTGAAAGACACTGGCGCAGGTACAGCTCACTTCACGCTCAAGTAAACAGCGAGTGTGGTGTTGTTATTCGTCTTCCGAGTTTTCTGCAGTGGACAATGACGCTGGTGTGGTCTCGTGGCCGTGGTGTTGTGGGTAAACAAAAACTGAGGCGGGACCCCAGTTCACTTGCCCATTCCCTTCTCGCACAGTGCGAGCAAGAATGAATGGATGAGGAAGAGAACAAATTTGTCTTGCTGAGCGAGTGAGTGGTGATATATTGAGAGGGTTGCCGGCTTTGAGCACGGCCTGTTTACTTCTCCGTTGTCATGGATGGGCTGGCTCGCCCCGGCGCGTCGACAATGGACAGGGATCAGCGCGGGGAGGTGTTCTCCCTCGCCGCATCGGAAATCGATTGTAATTAAGACTTATGGCTTCATTGATGTCGATGCCTAACCTGCTTTCTTCAAGATCTTGAAGTCCGATTCTCTGCCAGAGCCTCGCGTTGTGAAGGCAGCTGGTCTGCCCTTGCGGTCGTGGAGGGGTAACGACGTTTCGCCCGGCCGTGCTTTATGCAACATGATTCGCTCAGAGCTCCCAATAAGTCAGACAATATGTGATCGCTTGGGGAACATTGTCACTGTTGTGATTACGTTCTGTGGGCTGGAAGGATAGGCACAGAGTGCTGACTGACGGGAATCTGGCCTTTGAAGCACATGAATACGTGACGCATCCACGGCACCTCCCCGGAACCGCCAAGCATCGTGAACAGACATTCGAGACAGGCGCTTCGAAATCACATTATGGCATTCATTGTAGCTAAAGTACATGCTAAGCTCGGCCTGTGGCACGCCTGATATCTACCAAAGGGTGAAGTACGTGGTGCTGCCGAGAACAGAAAGAAAACGTGAAGATCCTCAGCAGGTAAAGGGTATCTATACTAAGACCGTAGCTCGTGCATGAAAATGACATGAAAGCGAAAGAGAAGGAAGCCGCTTCGAAGTGGATGCCCTATGTCCACATCCTCCCGTATGATGAGCATGATAACCCAGAACGCCAGCAGTAGCCCCAACTTGGAGACATGGAACGCAAACGCTCCAGAGGAGTAGGCGACGTCGAAGGTGCCATTGTGAAGAAATATATCCAACGTCAAAGTCCCGCGGAATCGCCGCTCCAAGACGCCTAAAGACCTGAAAATGTGCAGAGTTGAGCCGTAGAGAGTAATACCATTATCCGAGCGGCGAATGAAACACTTTTGTGGTGCAAGAAGTACGGATCCCATCGCACGCAACATGCTAGCGTCGCACATAAAGCACCTGAGACCTCGGTAGCATAGGCTTAGAAGCGCCGCCGAACACGCTCAGCCAGGGAAGGGAAGTCCTCCTCAGGCTCCTCCTCGACCGGAGCCGGGGTGCGGCGGACGCGATGACGATGGGCCCGCCGACGATTGTGGCTCACATTGCTGGCAGAGTCATCCGGACCAATATCGCTGCGCAAGTCGTCCAAATTGTCTCCGTCGGTATCGGCAGCCGGCGTAGCGATGCGAACTTCGATCCCCGAGGATCCGCGACGAGCGCTTTCGGCCATGAGGATGTTCGAGTTGCGGGTGCGCAGTTTGGCCCTGATGGCCTCCGCCTGGATATGCATGTGCTCGAAAACATTCTCCAGGACATCCATTGTGTGATAAATATTCCTTTCCACCTCCGACAGTATAGCGCTCTCGGTCTCCTGATCCAACTGAATCGGCGCGGGCTTGGGGCCGGGACGCGTAGAACCTGGGCGCGATGAGGTTGAACTGAATGGAGTAGGAGGCGCAGCAGGGCCGGTGGTGTCGCTTTGGGGGGCGCCGTCAGGGCCAAACTCGTCGCTGGCAGTGATAAAACCATCAAAACGACCAGAGACAAGCAGGTCCCATTCGTGCGTTCGAATCGCAGCAATCGTGGCAAGAACATCATGCATATCTGGATTGCGGATAAGATACATGACGACAAGCTGGTCCCGCGGACGCGTGGTCAAGCGATAGAGGCGTTGAAGGGCGATGGCTGATTTGTTCAGGAGGGGAGGGCTACCATGAGTCTGGGTTGGAAGTTGCTGGGGAGCAACGGAAGGGACATGTCCAAGTCCACACAGGAGCGCATGGAACATGGGCCTCAGCTCCGGCTCGAGACGGGTCATCATTGCGAAGGTGAGAGTCTCGTTGTCGACTTCGTCGGGCGCGGAATCTTGCTGATCATGGAGCCATGATTGGACGAGGGTCTTCGTCTTGCGTGATTGACGTGCATACTGAGCGCGATATTCTTCTGGTACGTCGACATCGATCTCTTGGCAAGGAGTCTGGAGGCTGGAGATTCCAAGCGCATCCGTTGGACTGTGATTGTCAATAGGCGGCCAGTGAGGAAGGTCCAGACGGCCAGACACGAACTCCAGAACCTTTCCCCAGTTGA
This sequence comes from Westerdykella sp. P71, assembly GCA_019022765.1. Taxonomy (NCBI): domain Eukaryota; kingdom Fungi; phylum Ascomycota; class Dothideomycetes; order Pleosporales; family Sporormiaceae; genus Westerdykella; species Westerdykella sp. P71. The sequence continues at coordinate 77,541 of JAFHBW010000014.1, read as the reverse complement.
CACCAGCTGTATCATTCCCATGTGCATGGCGATTGGGATTGTCAACGCACATGAGGCAACCGCAAAATTCTGCAGAGATATCCCGCGCAAAGACATGTTCCAAGCGGTCAAGCAGGCGGCGAGCTACTGAGTAGTAGCCGGTTGCCATAGCAAGCGAGCCACCGCGGTCCAGGACCGTGTTGTAGGCATCGAAAACATCCTGGAGCTCCCTGAACAAGTGCCGGGCTCTCATGTCGAGCTGCTCGTTGGGGCGTGGTGATGTGTAGCTGGAATATTCAACCCCCTCGCCGCCCCCTACGGCTGCAAGCGGGTGACGGACCACTGGCCGAGGAAGACCACCGTTGAGAAGGAGATAGTCCACCCGAGGAGCGAGTGAGTTCAGGACCGGCGGCGGAGGCGGCGGCGGAGGAGGAGGTGGAGCGAAGGATGTGTCTGCATGCTCAGGATTGACCGAGTGAGAGCGTGAAGCTGGGTCTGCAAAGATTTCCACTGTGGGTGGCCTTTCCTTTTGTGCAGCAACCACGGAGGGTAGAACAGAATGTTGAGTGGGGGTGAGAGGAGAAGAGTCGACAACAGATGCGGGGGAGGCATCCGATTGTATGGGTGAGGGCACACGGTGTGGACGCGTTCCCTCTGGGCCTGGCGCGACGCTGGTAGCGTCCGAGTCTGTGGTTTGGGTCAACTCCGAAGCCTGACGTGACCTGCTCCGTGGAGTAGAAGCACCTGCGGGTACCTGCTCACGATGCTCAGGCTTGCGTGGGTCAGCGGCGCGACCAGGCCGTGCTGTTGGGGGCTCCAGGCTGGCACTCCGGTCACCTGAGGCAGCTTGTTTTACGGTGCTGGGATGAGAACTTCCTGTCCTGGAAGTGAGGTCGGTCCCATAGCCTTCGATATCGTCTTCACGTAGGCTAGAACGAGAGGCTCCAAAGCCAGCTCCAGGAGCATCACGGGTGATGCGAGTGCCACTGTCAACACTCCGCCGTCCTCGCTCCATCTCACTGCCAGGCCGCACTGCGTCCGTTGTTTTCCTCCTCATACTGTTTGCACTTGCCGTCTTCCTCAGATCTGCCCCGGTGGTTGCGGTCAAGGGAGGACTGGGAGGGGCTTTGGTCGGGGCTATATGCACGTGTTTCTTCTCGGAATCGTGCGTCTTGTCTTTGGCATCTCCATCATCGCCAACGTCGGTGGCCTCAGGTGTGAGAGGTGACTTTCTTCTATCCCCAAGATCATCCCGTGCGTAGATGTTTTCCTTGGCATACGACTTGTTCAGCGAAGGGTACGCAGTTAGACTCGATCGAGAGCCATTCCTGGAGCCCAGGGAGCCTACGAGCGAACCTCGCCGTTCCATCTCAGGTACAACGGCCATTCTGTGTTTCCTCGGTGTCTGCGGGGTGGACGACGGCGATCGGATGCGCTCTTTGGAGGGGCGTTCGCGGGGATTCTCTGCCTCAGCGCGCTCGCCGCTCGAGGTGATAGAGCTGGTTTTCCGTGACGACCGAGTCGACTTGCTCTTTCTGTGCCGCTCCTTCTTCTCGTCTGCGTCTCTTTCCTTGCTCTTTGGGCTGCTACGCTCGCGGTCCGCGTCCTTCTTGCGTCGTCGGGTCTCGGAGGAGCTTAACATATTTATTGCGCGGGGGGAAAGAGTCACAGTACGACTACGACCAAGGAATGCTGCGGTGCAGGAATATCTGCGTCAGCTAACTACTCAACGTGGTAGTGATCACTCCAGCGCGGCTAAAGGGTGGTGCGACTGGAGGGGCTTCGGGAGCGGTTTAGGTGCGCCTATCAGCGAAGGAGGCCTCGATCCATCGGGAAGCTGGACAGTGCAGTTGTGCGGAAAGGGTTTTTTATTTCTGCGTTCGAGGACGAGCCCAGAGCGAGGGGGGTGGTGTTGGTGGATGTTCTGCAGGTGTTCTGACGTGGAATGCTCTTGGGCCGACCGCATCCAAGTATGCCGGGATTCCAAAACCAGTTTGGCAGGCTTCGTCTTCAGCACCCTTCCAAGGTTCCGCGGCCCATCACTGGTCAAGCTCCCTTTCGAAACATGGGCCGCCACACAGATTTCGCTGAGAGGGTATTGCGGACGACGCCAATGAAACCCAGCCAGCTCAGCCGCCGCCCCACTCCCCGTGCTCTCCTCCGTGGTGGATCTCCCGACTCCTTCGGGTGTACAGCCACTCGGCGCCTAACCTTCTTCAGCTACATACTGGAGTAGAGGCCGCAGAGATCTTGGTCTTTCGAGTCATCTATCTTTTTCCTCTCCGCATTCGACTTTGAAGCGAACAAGAGCCCGTTTTGGATTCACGTTGATGCCATTGGCGCCGATTCCACGACGTGCCCCCTCGGTACTTGTATACAAGTGGTTGGTGATTGGTGACATTCTCGCACAGGGAAATCCGTCAGAGTTAGACGTGTAAGACAGGACACCACTACTTTATATCTGCTTCGACTATACTCGCTTCGTGATTAGCTCAGCTGGTTTCCTCTGGATTCCGGTTGGTGCCCTACGATTGAACTAGGGACTACTGCGGCACACAGCATCCCTGAGACACGACCTTGACCTACTGATGATACATTCAAAAGGAACATCGCGAATCACATTCAGACGAGTATCAAGGACAGTCTACCTGTACAGAAACCAAGCGCCATAACCACATAAACCCGGCTTATCATTATAGTCACAAAAAGGTCAATGAGACGCATTCGCTACCCCTCCTAGGCATCAGATACCACAAAGAAGACTTGCACCAGATGCCAGGCTCATAAAATTTAGAGGACCTCACGGAATCTAGAGTCACGCTTGGGACTGGCTTCCCGCCCAGAATCTGCTTCCTCGGACGGAAATTTTGGCGGCGGGGCAAGCTCCTCGTCGAACCCATCCCTCGCCTCCTCTTTCTCAGCACTAGGCCCGGTTGATACAGGACTCACAGCCTCCGGTTCATGCGTAGATGGACCGCGTTCGGCTTCCTCTGGACCTGATGAGAGAGACGAGACGTCTGCATGCTCTTGTTGAGCTGCTGGAGGACTGGATGGCGTGGCATCATGCGCCGGCGCTGGCTGCGCGGACTGCTGTTGGAGGGCTGCTCCACCAATGAACCCAGGCTTTTCGGGCTCGGCGGTGGCAGCTGGTTGCCGCGAACGTCGTTTGAGCTTGCTGAGGAAGCCCTTGAAGCCCCTCGAGTCCGATGGTGGAGACCTTGGCTCTCTCAAAGCTGTGGGAGCAGACACTTGGGCAGGTTGCTCGACTGCAGGTTGCTCGGCGGCAGTATGCGCAACCTGTTCACCTGTAGTACCGCCTTCGTGCGGGCTCTCACGGGGAGCTTCCTCTGCAGTCGTAGCCTCCTCGGTCGTTGTGGCAAGAGGAGCGGCAGGTGTTGCCACAGCAGCCTCCTCAGCGTGCTCCTCTTGCTCCTTCTTACGCTGCTCTTCCGTAGCAAGATGCTCCTCGGCGTGCTCCTCAGTGTGCTCCTCAGCGTGCTCCTCAGCGTGCTCCTCTTGCTCCTCCTTACGCTGCTCTTCCGTAGCGAGATGCTCCTCTTCCGCCTGCTTCGCGCCCTCCGCAGACTTACTCTCCTTCGCCGCCGCTTTCTCTGCCGCGCTTCGCTCTTTGGCGGCTTTCTTCTCCTCGCCTGCACATGTTAGCGTGAGAACCATATTCTTGACAAGGGAAGGGATGCTCACGTTTGAAGCGCTTCTCCTCAGCTTTGATTTCAGCAGCCCTCTCCTTTTCAATGCGCTGTTCACGTTTCTTCTCCTCTAAGTCAAGACGTCGCTCTTCTTCTTCAGCTCTCCGTTTCTCAGTTTTTTCGGTGATCTCGTCCAGAGTGGGTTGGATCTTAGCCAGCGCGATGGCTTCCACCTCCGCCTTATTCATGTATTTCCCATGACCAAGATACACCTTTCCATGATGCTCCATTCGCGCTTCACTATCTGCTGCCGCTTTCGCGCGAGCCTTGGCATCCCACTCTTCCATCATTGACGGCGACATATACCCAGTCTGCTCGAATACCCTCTTGTCCAGGCTTTGCATCTCTGCATGGACCTTGCGTTGGGCTGCAGCAAGAAGGTGCTTTCTGTCCTCCTCCCGTTTCCTCGCATCCACTTCGGCGAGCTTCTTGTTGAACTGAGACATTTGAGATCGTATCCTCCGTGATTGACGTTCATCTTCGTCATCCGAATCGACCGGTTCAGGATTGGTGGAGGCACGGGTACGACCGAGGCGGAGCGAGAGCCTGGTGCGGCTGGGCTTCTCGTAGCCATAATAACTACGATATGCCGCCTCTTCATCAATTCCAATTTTCGACAACCGTTCGGCTGCCAGCTTTTGAGCCGCTTCTTGAATACCAATATATCTCATAGCTTGCTCCTTCACATCCGAGGTTTGACCAGGCTGTTGGTGCTTGGGATCGTACATTTTCCTCGCCATGGATACGGCGGAGGCTCGGATTGCGTCTTGCCTTCTCTTCTCCTCAACTTCGAGGGACACAGGAGGGGTTGCAGTATACATTTCTCTAGAGACTCGCGAATGTTGGATGCGGGCAGCTTCCATTGCGTCGGAACCGAAACGATCCGATGGTATCGGGCCTGCTCTTATTGAAGGTCTATGAGCTACTGTAGCGGCGTTCAGCGCATTCCTCCCCGAGTTCTCGGCATCGGGATAAGAAGCAGGTGCCTCAGGAGTTGAGCGTGCCCGCGGTCGCCCAGAGGTGGACACCGCTCCTGTCGCTGCGAACAACGAACTCCTCTGCCCGTGTTCGGTATAGCCATAGTCTACTCCGGGGGCAGGCCTTTGCCTCTGCACAGCCAGGTTGGCCGCTGAGTGCCCACGCGCACTGGATTCCGGCGTCCAGCGTTCCACGCTTATACTGCTTTTGTGAGCAAGCATGGCGGCTTTTGATCCAGCAGCACTAGCTTCCGGCTGCCAAAGCGGTTGCATTTTGTAGTCCTTGGCAAGAAACGCGGCTCTGCCTGCGGCTGCTGAGTGTTCAGGTTTCCACAACTCTGGGCTTTTTATGTTCGCGTGGGCGAGGCTCGCTGCGGCATTGGCGGATGCGTGAGTGTCAATGCCGACTACGGGGAAGCTTGGAAGTTCGTGGGCGCGCGCGTGCTTCAAACTGGTTGCGGCACCTTGAATTGTCAGTTAGAGATGGCCTAAAAGGAAGGGCGGGCGAAGGCGAAATAGTTTGTTCCAAGGCAGCGAAGGAAGAAGAAGAAGCAGAGATCCTGCTTACTTGCCGTGGACAACCTTCCGTCGGGACCAAGGGGATTGGCGGCTCTTCGCGTGGAGGCTTTCGAAGGACCTGTGGGGTTCAAGGCTGCGGCGGATGCATGATCCTGAAGAGAAGTGTCCTTTGTTTTGTGCGCCGAAGAATCGGGACGAGGCATAGCTGTCGATTCGGCGACATGGTGGGCTCCTTGTGGCACTGTCTCTGTCTGGGTGGCCATTGATGCGGTTATCGCTTACGAAGCTGATGCGCTGCCTTTGAAGGCCAAGTTCCTGGGAGGTGAAAGGAGCACAAAAGTCGGATAGTAGAGGAGGAGGAAGCGGCGGAGCGGGGGGAAGCCAGCGCCATAGCTAAGAGCTAAGGAGGAGAATGATGATAGAGGTGGTGTCGATAGGCTCATGATGTCACCGGGGGTGTGATCAGCCATGGCTCGTTCAGGGTTGGTTGAGGTAGCTTTGCGCCTGCCCCGAACCGGTCCGTGTTAGGCCTCACAGTTCTGGGCATCGGGCAATGTGGGCCAAGGCTCCTTGAACCCCACGCCAGATCGAGAGACTCGCGATTCCCCAAACGGAAGCCTACCTATATTAACCGCCCAGATTGAGTTTCGTCGTTGAGATTCCTTGGGGCCTCTTTTACGACGTGATGACGCTCCAATTCCTATCTCAACACAAAATGCTTCCTGGGGTCCCTCACAGCTGTTTCGGTATCAACACCCCCCGGATTTCCGTCACCGTTCATCTAATCCCCCTTGGCGATACCATGGAGAATCCAGTGCCATTGACTGGTTTATGATACGAGTCCTCGAGTCCTATGGGGTTTGATGTGCGAAAGCCAATGGGTCGTTGATCTGGACCAAACCCTTCTCTGCCAGCCGTTGCTATGAACATGGGCGAGTCAGTTATACTTGCTCTCCACGCGCGGTCTCCCCAGACAGACACTATGGTTCCAGAGAGGACTGTTAATTGCTGTAGGATACTACATCCCGTCGAACGCGGTTCGAATACGTCAAATGCTCCCTATCCACCAGATAATTCCACCATCACACTGCCGATTTTCGAAGTGCGACTTTGGAATCTCTGGCATCACAATTTGACAGTTCCAATTTCAATGTCCACTAGGTGTAATCCCATCAGCCATCTCTCATGCTCGACCCAAACCTTCGAACTGTTGACTTGATACACTTGTACCTGTCCAAATACGGCTAGCGTCATCCCATTCTGCCTAACCGAGCTTTGGAGGATACCAAGGTCCAGGCTCTCCCTATGACGACAAACATGATCGAATAACGGGCTGATTCCTCGCACTTGCAAGCGTCATACTCCCTCGTTTTGAGAGAACTGAAATGCGTGTGGACAACCAAATTATAGGACCCAGCGCCGACCAGTCCATATGCGATGCCAGCAACCCTCAATCGACACTAAGCCCCGCATTATCCGAGTTACCAAGCATCCCCAACTTTCGAGATGTTGGAGAAGTGATTAATGCCTACAATCCCTCGACCTCATTGGGCGAGTCTAGCACGAGACGCTCTCTGAGGACGCAAGTCTTGTACCGAGGTGCCCGTCCCGGTATGTGACTGGAGGATTGTGGAGAAGGGTGCTTGGTTAAGCTGACCTTTTCAGATGAAGCGTCATTCCTGGATAGACAACGTCTCTTGAAGGATTACAAAATAAGAAGCATTGTCGATTTGAGGACCAAGACAGAACACATCGAACAAGCGAGGAAACGCGATGCCAGAATCAAAACGTTCGCAGCAATTCCGCAATCGAACGAAGAAGCTGCAGAGCCCCTGAAGATTCCCGGAATCAAATATCATGAGATCAACTTCAACGGGTCTGCCTTTTCCCGCATGCTGATATCCAAGCTATCTTGGCTCGAATTTTTCTGGCTCATCGTTCTCATGTTGTTCGGATATCGTCTGGATGCTGTCAAGATCCTTGCGCCGCACATGGAAATTATGGGTCTCAGCGGTCTTGCGACAGCATCGCTAGATGTATGCACCAAGGAGGTTCGCAAGTTTTTTGAGGTGGTAGCAGACGAGCAAAATCATCCCATACTCGTACATTGTACGCAGGGGAAAGATAGAACCGGGTTGACAATCATGCTCGTCCTCTTTCTGTTGGGTGTGAATAATGATGCAATCAACCATGATTACATGCTATCCGGCCCCGCATTGGAATCCGAGAGGGAGGAGCGGTTGAAGGAGATTGCAAGCATTGGACTTTCACAGCACTTTGTCAGTGTACCTCCCGACGTGGTACATGTTGTGCATCGGCATATTCACGTGAAATATGGGGGTATAGAAGCGTATCTGGAGTCGGTTGGGGTGGATGTGCGGATGAGGAATCAGGTAAAGAGCTTGCTCCTTGCCCCTCGGTAGTGCATACATGTGTGTAGTATTCAAGATTCCAGCCGACTCTTTTCCCTTTCTCTTCTACTATGAAATAGCACCTCGCCACGTCTTCCTATCCACCTCCCCCTTATCGTGTCTTTGTACGCGCTAAACTCGCTCGGGGATGAGCTCAACACGTGTGTTCACTTGCCCCTTGTTCGGGAGCTTGGGTCGCTTAGTGCCAGGGACGCGTCTCCACACCGTTCCTGCTTGGCAGATGCCCACCAAAACCCTCGAGCCTTCCCGTCCTCTTGAAACATCTTGCAAAATTCAGATTCTCCTGCAAGATGGGTTCCTCTGAGTCGGACAACCAGTTTGAGTGGATTGACACGCCTCCGGCGGCGTCACCCAGCCAGCCGCCTTTTGAATGCGGTGTCAAGACAACAAATGTGAGTTCCTTCGCTACGCCTGCAAAGAAACCCCACTCCTGGAGCCATTGAGCCTTCCACGATAGACTATATGCTGATTCGAGCAAATAACAGTATCCCACCATCGCCAATGCTCCTCTCCCCGCGGATGGCAATGGTGCCGACTCCTTCTCGAATCCTCTCCTCATTGCCCTCCTCACTCTCGTCCCGGCATACACCTCCTGGAAGCTTGGCGGGGGGTTCAAGACATTCGTGTTCTTCGCCTTGATCTTGGACCTGCCCATTCTCGCAGCTTTCTGGATCATTACTTCTGAGTATGCACCGCGCAAGAACGAGAAGGCCAAGTTCCCTGGCAAGCCCATTGAGCACTACTTGACCTTCCACAAGCAGGAGGATCGTGAGAAGTACCATGGCCGGGCTACCATCCCCATGCAGACCTTCTACGAGAAATACTTTGATGGCGATGTCTCCTTCAATGGAGATGCTTTGGAGATTTTGGAATGGAGGCACGACTGGTGCAACTTCCGATTCACCATTGGAAACATCAAGCATTTCCTCTTTGCCTTCATCCCGGAGCTCATCATGCATACCCGCTCTCAAGGTTCGTTGTCGGGTCCCCTTCCTGAGTGTCCAACGTGCTAACAGATCCCCAGATGAGGAGCAGGTTCGCGACCACTACGACCGCGGCGATGACTTCTACGCCTGGTTCCTTGGCAAGCCTATGATCTACACTTCCGGCATCATCTCTGATCCTACCCGCGAGGAGACCCTTGAGGAGCTCCAGGATAACAAGATGGGTGTTGTGTGCGAGAAGATTGAGCTCAAGAAGGGCGAACGTATGCTCGACATTGGCTGCGGCTGGGGCACTCTTGCCCGTTTCGCCTCCGTAAACTACGGTGCCCAGGTTACCGGTGTCACTCTCGGTCGCAACCAGACAGCATGGGGTAACAGGGGCTTGAGGGCTGCTGGCATCCCTGAAGAGCAGTCCAAGATTCTCTGCATGGACTACCGCGACATTCCTGTTCCAGAGGGCAAGTACAAGAAGATCACTTGTCTTGAGATGGCTGAGCACGTCGGTGTGCGTCACTTCGGGTCCTTCCTGTCTCAAGTCTATGACATGCTCGATGACGACGGTGTTTTCTTCCTCCAGATTGCTGGTCTCCGTAAAGCTTGGCAGTTTGAGGATTTCACCTGGGGTCTGTTCATGAACAAGTATGTCTTCCCCGGTGCCGATGCTTCGACGCCTCTTGGATTCGTTGTCGACAAGCTCGAGGGTGCTGGCTTCGAAGTCAAGCACGTTGATACCATTGGTGTACACTACTCGGCTACGCTCTGGCGCTGGTATAGGAACTGGCTCGGCAACAAGGACAAAGTAAAGGCGAAATATGGAGATCGCTGGTTCAGGGTGAGTGATTCCATGGAGGTATTGATAAAACCCTGCTTATGCTGACACATTCCAGATCTGGGAATACTTCCTCGCCTACTCCACGATCGCTTCGCGCCAGGGCACGGCGACCTGCTTCCAAATCACGCTCGTCAAGAACATCAACTCCTCTCACCGTATTGAGGGCATTGACTCCCAGTACAACCTGTCTGGTGCTCTTGCCGCCCACAAGGCCAAGGTTCAGCTGAAGAACTAAGACCTTTGGCGAATTGACCTGGCAAACCAGGGATAGGAAGTGGAACTTCGCTCTGGGCCATCACCGTAGTCGACGCATCGCAGAGACACACTACGTGACGCATTGAAGTATTTCAAGAGAAGGAAGATATCGCCTCATGAAACAAACCACAAAATGGAGAGGAGAATATATAATTGACGATCATGAGCTGCCTCGGCTTCTCTGCATGGGATAGATTTCACATTGATACCAGGCATTCAAGCGTGCATGGCGGGTGTTAGAAGATAGCATTTAATGACACTTTTCCCCGAATCAATCATCTCCTGTTGGTGCGCTTTCGTCTAAAGTCCCGCCTTTCGCATCTGGAGGAGGTGTTGCGGAAAACATGGGAGCTGAAGTCTATTGATATTGACTAGAGAACGGAAGCTATACCATGCTGGCGCAAGAGCGTTCCGCCACCAGGGAGTTCAGCGGGTACCTCGCGTTAGTAACATGGCTGTGCTGAAGAAGACACGTCTTCACAATTCAAAAGGGAGAGCCTGGATATTCAGGGATACGTTAAGTAGACCGAGAACGAGTTTCGCTGTCGTACAATCCCCTGGACGAGCGATCTTGTGTTCTTTTGTCCAACAAAACCCCTGGTCTGCGGCTTCTCCAAGGGTCCCAATTGCGGCGGAATAATAAGGCCTAGTTCACACCCCACGTTTCGGCGGTGAGAGCAACATCCCTGCAAAAGCAACCTCCCCGCCAGAATTACCCATCGACAATCCGACCCACGCCTCCGCCACTGCTCCCTTGCTAAACAACACGCTTCAAGCTCCTCATATTGTATAGGGGCGCTGCCACCTCAATTCTTTTTCTTACCCCTTGCCCTTCTTCAAATCCTCATTCAATCCCAAAATGGCGGTTGCTGGAGCTGTTTACCCCCCGCTTAACCAGCGTCCCATCAAGAACACCGTTCTCCTCTTCGATGTGGACAATACCCTCACAATTCCCCGACAGGTGTGTAATTCTTAGAAGTAGCTCTTTCATACCGATCTTTGGAACCTTTTTGATCCCTGAAAGAATTCAGCTAACCCTCAACGCAACAGGGCATTACCCAAGAAATGCTCCAGACCCTGTCTGAGCTCCGTCACAAAGTCGCAATCGGATTTGTCGGCGGCTCGAACCTACCCAAGCAGCAAGAGCAAATGGGCTCAGCACACGTCGACGTGACCACGCTCTTCGACTTCTGCTTTGCGGAAAACGGCCTCACGGCATACCGTCTGGGCGAGCAGCTGGCTGGCTCGAGCTTCATTGAGTGGATTGGAGAGGACAAGTACAAGGAGTTGGTGAAGTTGTACGTATTATGGAGCTGGAAAACCCCCTTGGATATTTGCTAACCTCGCTCTACAGCATCCTCCACTACATCGCCGACCTGGACATCCCCGTGAAACGCGGCACCTTCATCGAATTCCGCAACGGCATGATCAACGTCTCCCCCATCGGCCGCAACGCCTCCACCGAAGAACGCAACACCTACGAGAAGTACGACAAGGAGCACGGCATCCGCACCACCATGGTTGAGAAGCTTAAGGAGCAGTTCCCCGACCTCGGCCTCACGTACTCCATCGGCGGCCAGATCTCCTTCGACGTGTTCCCCACCGGCTGGGACAAGACGTACTGCTTGAGGCATATCGAGGCGGAGAAGGATAGGCCGGATGGCGTGGACTACACGACGATTCACTTCTTCGGCGACAAGGCGTATCCTGGCGGCAATGATTGGGAGATCTATGATGATAAGAGGACGATTGGCCATGCGGTCAAGGATCCTAATGATACGCTGAGGCTGCTGAAGGAGATGTTCTTCTGAAGGCCAAGGTCAGGCGTTGCTGGAGTCGAAGGAGTAAGGGCCAGTCATGGGGAGACTAGTGGGAAGAGCCTTATGTAGTACAGGTGCATCAGTCCAGCCCTCTGATAAACGGCATTTTCACGGTATCAGGCAAGCGAGGAGTTTCAGTTCACTTTCTATGCCTCGCCTACTGAAAACTGCATCGAATTAGCTTGACGCAATGAAATTTAATCATGACTACGTTTCTGGTGGTTCCTTGCACATGGATCTACTTGTCTGTCTACCAGTATACTTTTTTCCTGAAAAGATTTTCCATCCCGCCCAAGCATGCTTACCCACTTTCAGAGCTTCCACCAAACTCTGAAAGATGTTAGTAAAGCTATGAGTTGTTGCCAACATACTAAACATCAGGGGAGAGGAGACTCCACGGCAGACCTTCAGTGTGATTTTGCCGAAGAAAGATGAGGGGCTGATTATGCTCTCCATGAGCCCGAGTACGATGTGCGTAGTAACGGAAGATCGGGCACAAAATGTAGTCCTTTGTGTTTATAGCTATGCAATTTCCTATACTATTTTCAGCAAGAAATTTCACCGTGTATGAGGTAAGCGAACATGTAGTGGTCCTTTGCTCGCAGGAACAAGTGCCTGATTGTGTAGCGTAGATTCAACTAGTAGGGAAAGACTACTGAGAAAATCGGTGTCTAAACGGGCTGGTTGGTGTGGGAGGATAGCCGCAGACGGAGCTTCACCGACTGAAAGAAGCATCTGCTGCTACCCCTCCCGCGTACAATAAGGAGTCACATCAACACAATCACTACAGTAACGTCGCCTTGCACAGCAACCTTTTTTGTTCTATAAAAACTAACTGTTTTTGAAACTCTACTGCCACCACACTGGGGCTGGTCCTTGGTGCGGTGGTATGTATTATTATCTGCTGTTGTTGTATAATTTTTTGTTGTATCTGCCCCAGGTTCAAAACTCCCAAGAGGAAAAGCAAAAGAACCTTCTTTTTGCTCTTTGAGAGACGAAGCAAACGCTCTTCCAGTCTATGATGATGGCGTTTCCCCGCCAACATTCACCGTAGCTGCCTCAGGCTGCCCCTCCCCGACAGTGAAGCCTCTCTCACCACAGCCCCGCCTGCGCCCCTACAAACTATATGTGAATGAACTACATATTTTGCCCCGCAGTGAGAGAGACGGCAACCACACTGCCGCTCTAGAACGTGCGAGAACGCGCCTTCACTCCCAGCCACCCATTGTTATGTAAGCAAGCGACACTGCTTCACCAGCGCTTGCCCGGCCGCTTAAACACTCTGCACTCCCCGCTCCTTCATCCTCTCACACACACGCTCAATTGTCTATTACCAAAGGGGAGGAGGCTTAGTCCAAACGGCTTTTTATTTCTTTTTGGGGGTCTGGCCGTGCCCCCGGGCGGCCTGAAGAGAAAGGAAGCTGCACTGTCGCGTACGTTTCTTGCCACAGCAATTCTCCGCTTCGTGCTAATCAATGGTGATAGAGTGCCTGCCGGGGCGGCCGGCGGCTTTAGAGCTGCGGCGTCTTTCGGGCCCCCAGCAGAGGGTGAGTTATCCGCAGCCCGACGCTGTGTGTATCTACTAACCCAGTGGCTAGGACAGGCCGTCCCTCAGCAACCAGAACCTGATGGGCCGACTGGTTTAGGTGCGCGAAGACCGGAGGCGGAGCCTCGCTTCAGCACTGCTTTTGCAGTTGAAAAAAAAAAGAAAAAAAAAAGACTTCCTCTACCTCCGCATCGACTTCAAGACTGGCTCCAATGTCGGATCTCTTTGATCGATTCGGCCAATACAGAGTAAATGTGCGGACGACCGCCATGTTGCGTAACATCCCGAACAAGATGGATTGGGTAAGTTCTAGCTTCTCCAGATTGTGTCCCTCTGCTAACACCTAGCTTCAGCTGTCCCTCAAGGAAGTCCTCGACCAGTACTGCTTCGGTACATACGGTCTTGTATATCGTGACTGCTCCAAGAGCAGAAATGCCATGCTTGTATGCAAGGCATGGAGTGAGCTCCTGGCCAGTCCGATGCCACGACAGCCAAGACTCGGCTCCCAATGGGTCCAAGGAACGTGCAAGACGCTCACAACCGAGTGAACCGGGAGCACATCGTCCACGGCTATGATGTGCGCACCACCGTCATGCTGCGCAATATCCCCAATAAGATGGACTGGGTAAGTTCTGGATTTCCCAGATTGCATCTTCCTGCTAACACCCAGCTTCAGCTCTCCCTGAAAGAGGTCCTCGACCAGTACTGCTTCGGAACAGACGGTCTTGTATATCCTGATCTGGCAAGGCCGCCGAGATCTCCTATGCCACCATCCAGGGCAAGGAGGCTCTGATCGCCAAGTTCCGCAACTCGTCGGTCATGCAGGAGACGCCCTACTGCCGACCTCGTCTCTTCGTTGCGCAAAGCGACTACGGCAAGTCAAACCCTTGTGGGACCGAGTTGAGCTTTCCTGCTCCGGACAACATGGCCAAGCTTAGCCGTACGGTCTTGTATATCCTGATCTGGCAAGGGCATTGAGATGCCTTTGTCAATTTCGCCGAGATGAATGGCATGATCGCCCTCATTGACAACATCGAGAAGCGCCAGTGGAGGGGAATCAGGTCTGGCAAGGCTGCGGCGATTTCCTATGTCACAATTCACGCAAAAAGAGGCTTTGGCGGCCAAGTTGAGGAACTCTTCAGGCATGCAATAGACTCCATACTGCCGCCTCCGTCTCTTCGTCGCAGAGACCGAGGAGCCCGGAAAGTCGAACCTCTGCGGTACGGATGTTACCTTTCCCGCCTTGGAAAATCTGGCGGAGCTGACTCGTACGGCTTTCTGTATTCTGGTCCCTGCATTGTTGAGAACGAGTACGGCATGTCGAACCTTTGCGGAACTCAAGTTGCCTTCGCGACTTCCCATAATCTCCCCAAGCTCAGGCTTTCCGTAGCCGTGACCTCATGGCCGCAGTCCGCAGTTCACCAGCGAAAACAGTTAGGTTTGATTTCGCTCTAGCGAAAATTGGATCTACGCGTCTGCACTCAGGAACCATGGTAGTTAGCGTACCTTTGTATTTAAAATTGACACACAAATTTTGAAATGGATGACTACCTACCTCTTCAATACCCAGTTTCTGCTCTCGTATCTTAAGTACCCATGACCCCCAAGCCCAGGTGGTCGGTGTCTCATGGCTTCCTATGGTGATTGCAGGATGCGCGCAGATCACAAGCAGCTACGAACCCGTAGTGCATATAAAGAATTCCCCAAACAACGAGTCTGAAATTCCCTTTGACAAAATACGACCTCCCCATTTATCAGAACCAGTGCGTAGCGGAGAATGTGCTCGAATCGCCCGCAGCAAGCAAGACCGTGTCTTCAACCTTTCACCGGCTCTCCCGCAAGTCTTGGCACCGCATATATACACGGCCACAAATCTTGGTTTTCTCCAACCACAACAACAACCCTGACCTACAAAACTGCGGCAACTCCAACTTCGCTCTTTTTTAAGTAACTTGACGGAAATCATTTTTCGCGGGTCTTCGCGTCGATATTTCTTCCATCTGCTTGTTTAGGCCCACTTGGTCTAACGGAGTGGTCGGTTGGAAGCCGGTTCCTCCCATTGGAGACGCTCTTCGACTGTACTTCGCATTCAGGTATCGCACTCGCAGTAGCGGTAAATTTTGGAAAGGTAGGAAAAGAAGGCACCCTAGCCGGACCTCTGATGCTGACACAATGCGTAGATGGCTTCAGCAACTGCAAAGGGACACACCACTCGATCTCTTCTGATTACGGGGTTCACAACGCAAATCGATATCGATGCCGTCGTCGAAAACATAAGATGCGGCATGCTCTTCTCAGCCACACCGGATCCCGACAACAAGGCCCTCCATCTCGTCTTCGTGCAGCCCGCCCGCTGTCGAATTCTACCACCTCTGCCAACACGAACCGCTCGTCGTTGACGACATCCACCTCTCCGTCGACTTCAATGTCGACGAAAAACTCCCCGTAATACCCCCAAGCCTGGCAGTGGCGATCTTCCATGGCGGCTGGACACGTGTTCTCCGCGTCTGCCGTCCTTCGAATATCCCGGGTGCCCATGTCATCAAACCCGCAGACTTCTATGGCTTACTCGATTGTCCGAACGGTGGTGTTTTGCGGATGTCGAGGAAGGAGAAATCTGCAGGCGAAGTGCCGCTTGACCTGTATACCGTTCACTATTGGTCCGTTGCTCTTTGTATGGAGGCGAAGGCCGAGGTGGAGCAGAATAGAACGGGCAAGTGGACGAGCTGTACGACTGTGAGGCTTGCCGATCCGTGTGGTGGGCTGGAGCTAAAGTCAGTTGGTGGTGAGTGATCCTTCTTCAGGCCCGGACGGCGGGCATAGAATACTAACAGGAAGTAGTTGGAGAACAACGCTCCTCAGCCGGGATCCGTCGCGAGCCGCGAGATAGCCCAACCACCACTGCCGAGCACAGTATCGAAGAGACTCCTGCGGCTACGCCACCTCCATCCGGCCGCCAATCCCCCTCTCCGTCCGCGTCAAGCGCGACTATCACACCTCAGGGCAAGCCCATGCATCTGATAGAACCCACTTCCGCCTCAGAACAAGTTGCCGACAAGCAAAGCGCAAAAGAGGTCAACGATGAGCAGAATACAGCGGCATACAACATGGAAGCTATGGGTCAAGCTGAACCCACGGGTCTTACAGATCTCACCTCCAGCACTGAACAGACTGCTATAAAGCCAGTAGCCACCGACAGCGTCACCGAGGGCAAGACAATGGTCGAACCACCCCAGGGAGTTTGCCAGGTTAACAACGAGAACCTCGCGAATTTCATCCGAAAGCTGGAGGAGATCGGAATAAACACAGTGGCGAAGGCTGGCGCGAGCGACCCCAATGCTCCAGTAGTTTCTGGGCAAAAGGATCATGCCCTCTTGGAAGACGTAAAGCCGGCGATCCCGAAGCAGGAACCGGATGCAAAACCGGAAAATGGAGTTGCATCCAAAAGTGATGACCACAAAGCGGATCTCATGAAGAGCAAAACGCCGGGGACTTTGGAGGCTCCAGTTGCGCTTAGGTGCACCGCTAACCAGTGTCAAAACAAAATCACGCAGTTCTTCCGGCCCTCAAATTCTACAAAATGCTCGACTCCTACTCTTTCGGGAAACCCTGCTTCTTCAGCCTCCGGGCCTTCAGTCTCTGATCATTCAGCCTCCGTTACTCCAGCCTCTGTTTCTTCGGCTTCTGCTCCTTTGGATTCTGCTCCAAGCATCGTACACAAGCCAGTGCCTACAACAACCACGGCAGCTCCACCGCCCCCTATTCAGAGCAACACCCAAACGGGCCAAACCCAGACCCAAGAGCGCACTGTTGACAGCACGAAGCGTTCTGAGGCGACAGGGAAACAAGCCTCGCAGCCGCAAGAGCCTGCTTCCGCCCCTCTTCCTGATCCTGCTCCTGCTCCTGTTCCTGCTGCTACTTCTGCTCCCAAGCGCAAATGGCGCCGATTGCCCACAATTGGACGCGGCGGTTTAGGCGCAAGCAGGTGGGCATAGTAATGGAGGCGATGGGCTGCATGGAGGGTATCAAAACACTCAGGTACTTCTAGATGAGGAGAAAATAGAGGGACGGTCGGACTGTTTGGGGGATTACGGCAGAAATGGTCCGGTAGACAGTGGTGACTCAGGGTGTATCACAGATGATACTGAATGTAATGCATATTTCTTTATCAAGAAGGGACTTTGCGGCCTGTAATGCACTGGTGTCCTTTAGACGCGGGTCAAATTGCTGTGACTGGGTAGGTGGAGAAGTAAGAGTGATGTGCCATGGGCATTGATCCCGAAACCAAATCGAGGTGAAAACCAAACAAGAATCGCAAATGGTGAGAGTAACCACCGTCACGAGTAATTAATTTCAATATCCATAACTTTAGCGCCATTTTTATGGTGCTCGAAACTTGTATGTAGTGACATGGTGACCTATGCCGCTCCTCCTGCGTCTCAATACTGCGACGGTGCCACTGCGTACGGCCTAGATCGGCAGCAGCGCATGTATAAACAAACAGAACCGAATATTCTAGACCCATTCTAGCAGGGACAGGCACTAACCAAGATGGCGCTCTCACTAAATCTACCGCTGGCCCTTGCACGCGGCGGAAACGTCTCAGTGAAGGCCAATTCGCCTTCATACTTGGCGGAGTGCTTACCTAAGCCCACTGTGCTCTTTTTGACTGCGCCTGGCTCCGCTCAAAAATCCTTCCCCGCTCTCTCTCACCAGCTGAGTATACGAGCTCATCACCGGCGCCCTTTGAGCAAGCGCAGCAGCGGTACGTCTTATCACTCTTTTCTTTCCCTCGCTCCTAGCAAGAGACTAATAGATCACAGCCAAGCTCGCAGAGCTGCAGAGGAGCCTGACTCTGATGTACTCGCGTCGAGGGCACACCTTAAGATGGCGGTTCCTCCAGGATACCGCACGCTGACTACGAGATGGAGTTCCTACACGCTTTCTACCAGAAAGCTCGACCAGTCTCTCGACGAGATCATGAAGCCCTGCTGCCTCTTCTGCACCCGTTGGCGGCGTGCAGAAGACTACCAAGCCGGCCCAGAAGGCCAACGGTCTTGTATATCGTGATGGGTCCAAGGAACACCCTCGACTGTATTACATCGTAAATTCCCGAACAAGGTGGACTGGGTAAGTTATACCTTCTCTGGGGTGTATCTTCTCTCTGCTAACACCATGCGTCAGCTGTCATGAAGGAGGTGTGCAGAAGACCACCAAGCCGGGCCGGAAGGCCAAAGCTGTCCCTAATTGGCGGCTTTGCAACTGGAACCATGATTTCCAACTTGGTATGTGTAACCTCCTGCCGTGCTTCCTAACAACAGCTAACACTCGGTAGCCATTGGACGTTGAGGAATCTCCGCCCCTTTGGGATTTCCTCGGCCGTGGTACAAAGGCTCTCCGGGGGCAGCCGCCTGCATTTCGGGGTGGGTATCCACCGATTGGTGGTCTCGAGCTTGGAACCATGATTTCCAACTTGGTAAGTGTAAACGTCCTGCTGTGCTGCGTAACAACGGCTAACACTGAGTAGCCTTTGGACGTTGAGGGATCTCCGGCCCTTTTGGATATTTCTCTTCGCCATAGTACAAATCCTCTGTGGTGTACCCACCCACATTTTGGGGTGGGTATCCAGGACCCATGGGCAGCACCCGCCGTGGATATAGTGGAGGGTATGTTCGGACACCTCCTCCGCCTCCAACCGCGGCTCCTGCTGCGACCCCATCATTGGAGTTCCGAGTGGTCATCTAGTGCTCAGCCTCCGGCTGGCATCTCAGAGCAGATACGAAAAGCCAAAGAGACGGCCGCCCGTCCGTCAATTTCGCCGAGATGAACGGTATGACCGCCCTCATCGACAATATCGAGCATCGCCATTGGGATAGTGACCAAGTGATCCATGTAGTGTTCCTTCGCGGACATGAACGGGATGACCGCCCTCATCGACAACATCGAGCATCGCCATGGGGATAGCCACCAAGTGATCCATGTAGTGTTCCATCTGCTGGTGCAGATCCGGAACGCCAAAGAGATGGCCGCCCGTGCCAAACGATCACCTCCTCCCGAACCCATCATTGGAGTTCCGAGTGGTCATTTCGCGACTCTCCTGGAGGGCAAACGTCTTGGTCTCACCTACAAGGTGGGAGAAGATGCGATTCTCCTAGAGGGCAAACGTCTTGGTCTCACCTACAAGAGGGGACTGAATGAGAGCTTACTAGAAGGAACGCGCCGCGGCCTCATCTATATAAGGACAGAAGTTCGGCCAGGAGCACTTCTTGTGGGATTGATCGCGTACGGCCATGGTTTTCTGGATGGAAACGGTGCCTAGTTTCAGGCATTGGGTTTGATGTTGTCTTTCTTGGTCGACTGAGGATCAGTACGAGGTTGGAGTTGGTTCACAGACCGATAGTGTTAAGATGTAACAGTTAAACTTGCCAATAAATTCTCAAAAGAAGCTTGTACTTTTGTTTTGTCTTATACCTTTTCTGTGTTATGTGTGTGTGTGCTTCTGTCCGAAATCGTTTGGAGAAGAGAAGAGCGGCGGGATTCGCGCATTCCGTAGAATAGATGGGCGTAAGTGCGAGACCGCGTTGCTTGTAGAGAGGGACTGGCGCATAAACTACAAGCAGGAAAGGAGACGTAATACTCCGTACAACAGAGTGAATATTGCAAAGTTGAGAAATGCCTGGCTCGCCCACAACACTCCACGGTGTTCTCAACTCCACGTCGCCTATCATCGCGATCGTTCATTCCCTCAGCCACCTCCTTTCGCTGCCCGTAAAGAAGCGGTGGAGCAAGCGAACGTGCAGTCTCACCTCCACGACACAGCAACGGAGCTATTATGTTATGCAGGCCATGTAACTCGACATTCGCGATAACTACCGAAACCAAAAGTTTCCTCGACGTTGGCAGAACGCCACAGATATATTTAGACATGCCTGCAGCTGGGACGTCAGTTGACCGGAATGCCACCGCATCTTGGCAATGTGCTGTGCCACGATCGTCTGGAAAGGGGAAAGTTCTCCTTGGGCTGCGAGAATAGCATCTCATTAAAATTCTTGAGGATAGGGGATGATGACTCAGTTGATGCTCAGGCTACTGCGCCAAGCGGAGGTATGGTTGGGTCGCAATAATGGCTCGGTGTCTTGGAGGCATATCGGATTTCATAAGCTCCGATGACTTCTCTTGGAGGACGTGTAATAGGTTTTGAGGAATACCGGTATCGCCTGGTAGTCGAGTTGTTTGGGTAAGGCAAGGACGGAATAGGCATGAACGACCGAGGTTTGCTCAAAGGAACGTAGGATTCGAAAAGTGGCTTCACAAGCGCAAACATTATACATTTCACAGCCTCAAGCCCTACAGCATAGACGAGCTTTCTAGAGCGAGATTGCGGAGTGCCCTTCAGGTACGCGGTGAGGGGACCTGCAGCCACGTACGCCCTTTCCATGTTATTGGAATGATTCTGTGAAAGTAATTCAGCTCACAGCCATTAATAATGAGAATGTAGGGCTGATGTCTCTTGCTCTGGTGTAACCTCGCCGACGGCAGCGCGGGTAGAGTGCAGATGTCGGAACCTGAAGGCGTGCAGAGGAGCTGCTTGGCCACAATGCAATGCAGGTATGTCGTATTCGTAGGGCCGAATAACGGGGAGGGCGTGGAAACCGGTATATCATAGGTCGGAGTGCTTACGAACCGGCGCAGCGGAGCGAACTGGGCGCGATGTCGGTGTCGGGGGGCGTTCAGTGCGTGGCTCTACATGGCCAATTGACCTATAAGAATGTCATCCAGTCTGATGCCACGGTGCGGCTGCATGGAAGGTTTGTAGAAAACTGGGAGAAGCTGAAAACAAGAAATGATGGAGGAGAGCATGTGCATTGTGCAGGAGTGGTGAAGTAGTTCGAAAGGGGAAATAGTTCCCCACTTTGGGGGAATGCGCCGCCGGCGAGGACCAACACTAAGAGACCAAGACCAAGACACTCCCACACCCACACCCCGGCAGCCACTACCGAGGGAACCTCGACCGCCTTATCATTCGGATTCATTCGCAACCGTCTTGTCCCCCACCCCTTCCGAAGACAAGCCGGCAGCAGTCTCCTGTAGGTATGAAGGCTGCGCAAAATCCTGACCTCCTCTGCAACGTCCCGCACCGCCTTCTTTGACTCGAGGCATGTGGCAGGGGTCTCTGCACGCAAGCTGCACAAGCACAGCTTGGAATTCTTGAATTCCCCGCCTTTCTATATCGAGAGCCTGCAATTTCAGCCGTTGGACTCATCAGCTATATCCTTCATTCATTCATAAGGACGGCGTCTTTCACTACTTTGGGTATTGGATCTCCGACATTTGCAAGCAGACCCCCAGTTCTTCCTTAGCATCGATCCTTTCACAGATCACGGGCGCTACGTATCCCATCTACAGTAAATGCCACGCCCCAAGAGACCCGGAGCTGGAGAGCCAAAGAAGAGATCCAGAAACGGTTGTTGGTAAGCACAGTTTTGCAACCCCTTCCGGACTCCGCAAGCAGGATCTAACGTTCATCTAGGCCGTGTAAAGCACGAAAGGTGAAATGGTAATCGGGACAAGATACTAGCGTAGAAAATGAACCCTTGAGTAACAAGCGAACAGTGGAGAGGAGAAGCCTCGATGTGCCAACTGCGAACGATATGGCGAAACCTGCGACTATAGCATCCGACTTACCTGGGGAGGGCGTACGAAGAGGACGCCCGAGAACACCACCTCGGCGCCTTCCAGTAAAACAAATAGCCCACATTTTCTGAATTTCTCCTTCGGCGAGAGTCCCACTCCCTTGAGTTCCCCCAGCATCTCGGATGGCCCGGCCACCATCCCTCAATCCGCCCAACATGGCAGATCACGCTCCCAAACCGCATCACCTCCTGTATCAGGCTCCTCCACGATCGATCCTGAGCTGGTGGGAATGAGCCAAGTGCAAGCGCAGCCTGTCATGACGTTCAGCGAGCCATTTGGGCACTTCCAATCGTTTCCGCCTCCACATTCCCCGCAGAGAATGCCTCCTGTTTCTAGCCCCTTCCAACCCCATCTTCCTCTTTATTCACAAGCCTTCGAGCAGCCCCTGACTTCGGTAACGGCCTATGGGGCTCTCACTAGCGCCGCTGGCAATACCATTCACGCGAGCGGCGCGCTTTCTCCTCCATCGCTGCTGCCTCCCATCCTTGAACCTGGTTACGCCATGTCGAATAGTCTGGCTTCTCGGGAGTACAGAGAAATGATGAGCAAGGGGCATCAGCGCAGCCGATCCGCTGATATTCCTTATGCGGGTCCGTTTCCATCCCACAGCCCCTTCATGCCAATGCCGTTGACACCAAACTCGTCAGTGGGCACGGAGGATGGCTATTCACGACCCATCTCCAAGCAAACCCCCGCAGCATTCTCGATTCCAGATCGACGCTTATCGGTGCAAGCGTTGCTCTCAGGACCCTCCGATGATCGCTACCGGGCATACACACCCGATTCCATTTCAGATCATCAATCTCCCGCCCGAGATCCTGGCACCACTACCTACGGCTACGATCGCGGCTGTCCCGACCTCGACATCCCGAAAAATGATGATCGCAATGCTATCACAATGTTCACCCCGCTGAACGAACCAATGGACTACGAAGACGGAAATCTGTATGGTAGCGCAGAGACCAGAGCGAAGCATATGGCGTTCAGCAAAGGCGGCTACTATGCCAAGCCAGTGCCGATTGTGATATCAAAGTCCCTAGAGCCACTTCCCTCTCTCCTCCTGGAGAATCCGATGAACCTGATCTACTTCCATCACTTCCTCAATCACACCGCCCGCATTCTGGTTCCTCACGACTGCGAGAAGAACCCATTCAGGCAAATCCTCCCTGAAAGTACGTATCCTTTGCCTTGATCACATTCAGTACTAACTCAAGCAGTGGCTGTACGGGACGAAAATATACTACACCTCCTTCTGGCCTTCAGTGCCTCTCATCGCGCCCGACTCCTCAACCACGCGGAACCGGTCAATCGCATCGCACTCTGGGTGCAAGATGTGTTTCCGAAGCTCCGAGCCGCCTTGAACAACAGCAGTAGGATATCAAATTCTACATTAGCGCCTTCTCTGATGATGGCCTCACTTGAAATCATGTCTCCCAATACCTTCGAAGTCCCGATACCCTGGCAAGACCATCTCACAATGGCCCGGCAGATGATCATTGCCCGCGGCGGCCCGAGAAGCCTCAACCGACACGACCGAGTTGCATACTTCCTTTCCAGATGGTTTGGCTACTTAGATGTCCTCGGTTCCCTGAGTGGGAATAAGAACGATCTTCCTCTTGGTTCTTTCTACTGGTCTTCTGAGAATGCTGCAGCGGACGAGGACTACCAGATCGACTGTCTGACAGGGTTCACTAACCACTGCGTCGGTATACTAGCTCGTGTCGCTGAACTTGCCAAACAATGCGAACCTCAGCGCATCGACGAGACCGGCAACATCCGTGAAGGCTGGCAGCCCGCGCCGGAAATTGTAGAGCAGGCCGAGAGGATTCGGAGGGAGCTAGTGAATGGCCTCAACAACCCCACAATAAAGAGTTGCAGTCACAGGGCCGCCGATAGCACTGAATGCGAAATGGCCTTGGATACTCTCGAAATCCACGCGGCGAATGAGATGTTCCATTGGGCAGGCTTGATTCATCTTTTCCGACGCGTGCTCGGCAAGAGTACAATGGATCATGAAGTTCAGAATGCTGTTCGCCAAATTATCGACCTCCTCCATAAAGTTAGAAGAGGGGGCACTGCGGAGGCATGTCTACTTTTCCCAATGTTCACAGCTGGTTGCGACGCCACGGACGAGGGGCAGAGGGAAAAGATCATGGAGAGACTGAGGTCCGTGGAGGGCTTTGGGATCGCACAGGTACGTTTCTCTAGCTCGTCGCATTTGAAAACGGGAGTAACACTGCATCAGGTTCACAAAGCTCGTTCCCTCATGCAGAGGGTCTGGGACACTGGGAAGCCTTGGGAAGCTCTCGTCTCAGGCGAGTTCTTTGGCTGAACGATACCAATGCTGAGATAACGCATCGCCTCGTCCAGTTCTTTCTCCATATTATCATGTGCCTACGAAGTTATGGCAATTTCTGTATGTATTACCTTTGATCTGTATCTATTTGGGATCTTCTTGGATATCTACTTCACAAAAATCAAAGTCCGGGGGGAACACAGGGAAAGCCTTGGATACTGGCTGCGTTGGATATACCCACATGTTATAGAGATCTATTCCATATACATAGTATACCTCTGTACATGCACTGTTACATTATCAAGCAAGATGGTAGAGAGAGTCGTACTCGAGAGTTAACGATTGCAATCGAGAGCAACGGTCCAACCCGCGAAAACTTCTTATTTCATAAACACCGTTACATGAAAGATCGGACATCTATGCCACATGTTCTCAATGTGCCAATCCGTTATGGATCGTTCACGCCAAGCCACGAAGCTTTGCATGAGTCAGCAAGATTGCTCGGAGAACGAACCGCGATGACGTTGTGCTGGAATACTCCTCGAGCCCTTTGGAAAATTGACCTCTCATCTCCTCGCCTTTCTCTCTGCAATTATCGTACTTCATTTTCGCATTACCGCTCAATACTTTGGCCATTGCCCCTTTTCACCTATCAGAAGCCGTGGAATTCTGCTTCCGTGAGGCCCCTGTCCCTCTTCGTAGCTGTTCGCCAAGCGTCAAGCTACCTCTCAACTCAAAGTTTCAACTTCAACGCACACGACCCACGTTCCCCATCGCCATTCACGTACCCTCAAGCTCGAGAAACTCCAACAATGCTCCTGGCAACCACTTTGCGGCCCACGGGCATCTTTGCCGTCCGCTTCACCGCACCAGCCATCGTCTCTTGCACCGCTTCCATCACGGTATCGGCACGTCCAACCAAGATCCAGCGCACCCAACAACCATTCTGTGCCTCTGGCCCTTCCTCAATTATTCGATTCGCTCGATATGCATCCGCCACAAGTGCTCCCTCCTCCCCCAATCCGACCGCTTCGTCTCCAAATGCACCGTCAACCCTCACATGGAACCGCTTCCTGGCTCTGCGCCGCACCCGAAGGAAGATCAGCGTTGTTGCGTCAAGCATCAGCTCGGTGGCTACAGCATATGCCGGCTTGCGGTTCTTCCTTCAGGCAGGCTATGACAGTGCTCTCAGTACGAGTCTCGGTCTCGATCCCATCCTGACCACCGGTCTGAGTACGATGGCGTTCCTGGCTGTTGGCTGGCTGATTGGCCCCTTCTTCGGCAACGTGGCGTTCAACATGAGATACTCGTCTATCAGGAAGGAGATTCAAGAGGCAAGTATCCCCTTCTGTCCCGTCCCGTCCTTATCTCTCCCATCTCAGAGCGGTTCCATCATTTATACATCCCGCAGAGGACGAGGTCCAAAGAGCAATCCAACTAACAATTGTCTAGAAAGAGCGCGAATTCTACAACCGCATCAAGCGCCACCGTGTTGATCCCACCTCCTCTTCCATGGCGAATCCCGTCCCCGACTACTACGGCGAGAAGATTGGTAGTGTGGCGGACTATCGCCGCTGGCTGAAGGACCAGCGCGCCTTCAATCTCAAGAGAGGCGCTTATCTCGGTACAAAGTAGGGGCTATACTGAAGAAGTGACCTTCTTCACGGCTTTTCCCTCTATGCTTTTCTATTCTGTCTTGTGGACTTTGTGCTTAAATTAAACTAGCAACATTTTTTCGAAGAAGCAGGGCTTTCCCAACGTCTGAGGGGACGGCTTTCATGTGCTGGTGATGGAGGAGAGGGAGAAGTAGGTGGTGGATGGGGCATGTCTATGGAATAGGGAGTAGAATGGCGCGAGCAAGCGCAATTGTCTCGGCCATTCAAATACCAGATCCTATGTATGAAGAGGCTATGTATCAAATGGCTAAAGGGAACTCTCAATCATGTAACAATTCTACCACGGGCATTTTTCGGAGTGATGGTAAATAATGGCAATTTACTCCTCTCAATCAAGTGTCCTAGTGGTTGAAGTTTTTGGAGTGCCAGGGGCCGTTCACTCACCACCCAAGAAGAGTTTTCAACTTCTGTTTGCACGCTGCCTCTCTCATACACCAACCTTACACTCCCCATCCACATCCTCAACCACATCACCGATTTTATATCCCCATCCCCATAACCCTCTTTACGACACCAATCCGCGTACCAGAAAGCGAGCCCAAGAGCCGCGATGGAGAGAAGACGACGCCACTCCGTAAGCTATTCGCCACTCCTATTGAGCAACTACGGGTGTCATCATCCCTGATGCAGTCGTCAAGCTTAAGAAGATGGAGCACACTTGCTAACACGACCCTACTAATAGTATCCCTTCTACACGGCCGCCCAAGACTTCGCGGATCCGGCGGAGACGCGGCAGGCATTCTTCCAAGAGCTCGTGATGATCATCCTCACACATCCAACCCAGGGCCAAGTCTGGCAACCCGTTCACGCGGGGCTGCAGGGAGGAGTGGGTGCCGGGGGAGCAGCAGGCGCCGGGGGAGCAGTGGGGCCAGGGGGAGCAGCGGGTGCTGGAGGAGGAGTGGGTGCTGGGGGAGCAGTGGGCGCTGGGGGAGGAGACGACGAGGAAGAGGAGGAGATCCCGGACGAGGAAGAGGTCCCAGACCTCGATGAAGACCAAGAGTCGATCGCCGACTCGGAACTGGCGGAGCCGTGGGGGCTGGACGAGGACTGGGAGGAGCCGGAGGAGGAGGACTTCGAGCCGGCGACTGGGCCTGGCTCGCCCATTGTTTTGGATCCTGCGGCGGAAGAGCTGCAGCAGCCGGGGGCGTTTTTCGAGGAGAGGGGAGCTGAGGAGGAGGAGGAGTGACGGGGGAGTGTAGGGTTGGGGAGGGAGGGTGGCGGCGTGGGTTCTCACTGTATAGTTATGAATGTAGTTTATCACGTTGCGAATACAGTGGACGATGGAGCTTGGATTACACTACTATTCCCTCTCTGCTTTGAATCACGCTTCCTCTCTGCTTTGAATTACGCTTAACACAAATTGATAGGCAGCACTTTTGCCATTTCATCGTTACGAATCGACTGACTAATCAACGCGCTCGCAGTCTCGCAGTGAAGTTGCCTTGATCACGCGCCAAGGCCCGTGTTTACTTTCTGTCACCGTCACTGCCTCGTCTCTTCTTCCCACAACACCACTGAAAATCTTTTCTCCCACATACAACATCTTTCCAGGAGCGCCCACAACTCCCTTCTTTCGCTACATCTCCTATCTTCTCTCTTTTGTCAATCCCATCACCCATTCGCGCAAGAGGCTCGCTGAGCTTCCCGCCGTTTGGGAGATCAGTTCGCTCTTCTGCGCTCAGTCGCGCTCAGAGCGAGTTTTCCTATTACCATCAGTTGCGCCAAAGCAGGTGAGTACTTGAAGCAAGATCATCAACTACCTATCGCTTTCGGGATTGTCTTGTACGGCGTGCAAACCTTTGAGGAGGTACTGGGTCATCTATACCTGTATCTCTAAAAAAACAGCCAAGAGTAATACCAGTTGGCGACACAAGCTTGCCATAGGATCCGCTGGAGAGGGATCAGACCGTTGTGCTTTTGCACGACCTTTTTATCTGTTCTGTTCATACCTCCTCCGGCGCTTGCCTTGCCTCTGTGAATCGTCAGCCGAGCCCGACCACTCCTGGTCATTGTAACCATATTGACCAGGAGGTGCTCAGCTCATGCATTTCAAAAAATCACTTTCCCTTGATGTTTGGACTGACATTCTGATAGGCTTTGTCCCTCTCCAAAGTGGACTTCGATCTTTCCAGCCTCCGAAGGGCTCGCTTCCGAGAAGGATTGCGAGTTGGCTGTGCAGCTCGAGGCCTCCACGGGTTTCGATTGTGCCTACCGACGAGAATATACCGGGGGCCCTGCTGCTGTGGCCGTTTTCGCTCAACACTTTCCGCATAAACCGCGTCAGCTCGACCTCGCATTATTCACTTCTAAAAACGAAGTCTGTATCTGGGACCTATAGGTGAGCACTCATGATAGTCTTGTTGATATGCATTTACTGATATCGTCTACAGCCCCACGAGCGGTGCCAAAGCTCGAGGCACGCCAACGGGCAATGGCGACGTCGGAGCAGCTGCAGTGGAGATCGGCGACGGCCATGGACCCATTCAGCTCAAGACCTTCTGCATCCCCTCTCTCCAAGCGGCCGCGATGTTGTCCTGGCTGGAAAGATAGAGCTATACATTGTCGACCTGGACAATCCATACTCACCTGCGCGTCACGTCGTCTAGAAGTCCAGCTTTGACGTGGCCGACGTGCAGTGGAGCCCATTCCCCTGCCGCCCTGGCCGCATCGCAAGCACCGCGAACCAGCGAGCGATAATCTTCAATCTGGACATGGTCTCTTGGCCGAACTAGCCGCCTGTCGAGTTTAATCTCCACGCTCACACGCGCGCCATCACTGACATCAACTACTCCGCTCACCATCCGGATCTCTTGGCCACATGCGATGTGGACAGTGCGATCCATACCTGGGATCTGAGGGACGCGCAGACTCCCGCTGGAAAGCTTGTACCCAAGCTCAACACCTAAACTTCTATCTGGGGTGCCTGGTTTGCGTTTGAGAATATGATGGCATCGATGAAGTGGTCATTGACCGATTCGATGTGAGTTGCATCGAACCGGTCAATGGCTGCTTTATCGATGCTGTCATATTGTCATTCGCTTTCCAAGCGCCCCCAGATATAAGGCTCGAAAAGAGGCCTATGAACTGGCTGTATAAGCCCATGGATCTTCAAGAAGACGATGTTGAGTCAGGCAATGCTCAATCGGACAAATACAGGGGAATGTGGGTTTTGAAACTGAGTGGGGTGGTTCATCTGAAGGGGAAGGGCGTAGGGAAGGGAAATTCAAGGGTGGTGCAGCAGATTGAGGATGACGGCGAAATGTTTTTGTATCTCTCTCTTGCGATGGATTGCCCAGATATGCACGTGCAATTTACTACTATTTCCTCCGAGGGTTGCGTTGACCGTTGTAACAGTAGAGTCTACATGACAACGATATTTTAACCGTCTCTCGGACTATGGCCATGCACTTTTAAATGGTCCAGCAGAAATGAAAACTAACTGGCCTTGTATGGTCACGACAAGTCACGGTTGCAGATAAGTAGAAGGCTGCGTAACTGAGTATTGAAGCGCTTGAGTTAGGCTCGACTTGCTCCTTTAGTACTAACTAGCAAGTTCGATATTACTTTGATATCTCCAATCCCTGCGAACACATGTTTTATGCCCGCCTCACCCACTCCATTGCTGTGGGAACTGGGGAGCTTGAAGCCAGACCGCGACCAATGAGCTCTCGTCAGGGGGTACCGCCTGACCAGCCACTGTGTTATCGGCTCTGGTGCAGCTATCCATAATCTTTCCAGCGGCGCGGGCAACATCATTGCTACTCGACGTGTCAGAGGACAAATAGTGAATATAACCGGCCATAGCGACGTACCACCATATTTGCTGCCAGGCGTCCCCAGATGCGCGGGTAGTGAAGATCTGTGCATTGTACCATGTGCAAAGGGCCCACGGGCTGAAATTGGTTGTGAGAGGACACTCCTTGTTCTTTCCAGCAAGGAAGTTGATGCACCAGACGGCCTCGGGTACGTTTGCACGGCCGTTGTTACCCGTTACACCGCAGTCTATAGT
Organism: Westerdykella sp. P71; assembly: GCA_019022765.1. NCBI lineage: Eukaryota > Fungi > Ascomycota > Dothideomycetes > Pleosporales > Sporormiaceae > Westerdykella > Westerdykella sp. P71. The sequence goes on along the minus strand of JAFHBW010000014.1, from coordinate 47,855 downwards.
TCGCTGGCGTTTCTGAACCTGAGATACATCTGTGTTTTGCGTCAATGACCGGAATCGGAAGAAAGTCGACACGCAAGGTAGAACGTACCGGTGGTGATGGAGGAATTCCAAGCGGCGATTGCTTCCTCGGGGCCCAGTGCGGTACTGGGGTTCTCAATGATATCATTGACCCATTTTTCGAAGGAAAAGGTCGAGTGGACGATCTGGGCGTCGGTCTGGGGCGTTGGGGAAGCGGCGACGACGGCAGCAAGAGCCGCAGTGGCGAAGATGGCGAAAGACTTCATGATGGGGAAGAGCTATGCGGTACTTGAACTGTCCCAGGTCGCGCTGTTGTTGATATGTGATGTTAGGGTCATGTTAGGCGGCTTTATATATTTTGTCCTCCAAGGTTACACGGCCACCGTAAACAGTGAATGGCTATACCACGTCTATTGGAAGCACGAGCCAAAAAACTAACTTCAACTTTGAGTGGGTCCTCAACGTAACATCCGAGCAGAAAGGCCTGTTCCACGCATTGCGCTTGGCGAATGGGCCTTGGTGCTCTCATCCTAGGTTGATACGGTATGGTGGAGATAGTAAACAGACAACATTTCGAGAAGAACACTTGCTCATCCTCGACACAACTTTATGATTGCCTTCTCAACGCAAGATTCGCCTTCGTAAATAGGCTTGGAACTGTTCTAAACAGACCAAGTGCTTTCATGATAGCAATGGTTCAACCACCATGCTACGTGAATCTTTGTTCTGTCTAGGACTCCATGGGAGTAATCAAACATGTTCTAGAACGTGTCAGTCCTTTTTCGGAAAACAGCCGGGCCACACATACTCAAGCAGGTGGGTATCATGGACCGTGCATATTTGAAATATCGCTCTATTTATGCCGGTAAGCTCACTGCTAAAGTCCTCAAATCGGATTTTTGTGACTCCCTGGAACCGTTGCGCGGGTAGCGCTGAATTGGGCTATGAGAACGATTCTTTTCCGACGGGTCCACTCGCCTGGATCGGTGGTTACAGGTGCATATAATTGTGACTTATCATGTTGGTGCACTATGATCCAAAAGGGCAATTTAATTTATTGCACGTCCACTTAGGGGAACCACCCGGGCATCCGAGTAAGCACCAAGCTCGGAGCATTAGAGGGGTACCAGCGACTAGGATATAACAGAGCGGTATATAGATCGCAGGGTGTATATACACTGCACCATTGTTACCCATGGTAAGCTCGCAAATATTCCTGAAATGTATAATCATCAGCTACCCTAGCTTTCGAACTGGCCTGCGGGCGTATTTTGTGATATGATGTTGGCGAGACATTTTTTCACGCTCCGCCACGGCCATGTTGAAGGTGAACCTGGGCGCACTCTTTGCCGGAGGTCTGACCGTACCCTGCCAGCACGATGTGGACCATGGGCAAATCACGAGATCCAAGGTAGAAAGCATCCTGCGAGATTTTACTCGAATCTACACTGTACTTTGTATAGCTTAGCTCTTTTATGAAACGAGATTTCCACACGGCGAACCAGTCCCCGTATCTGTAGGCCTACCAGCTCTCTCGGAAAGGCAAAAGACAGTTCTTCAGCGGACAGACCCATTGTCGGATGAGTCGGATAGAGAGTCGGGCTGAAGGACGCATCATTAACTGCCCCAAGAACAATCCGGTTGCATTGAAATTATCTTGTAGCTATTGCCTCACCCTTCCTGGAACACCCTATCATCGGGATGAATCCGGTAGCCTTGAAGGCCGTACATTGATATGTTTCATATGTCGGATATGGACACTAAAGCCTCTCCGAACGCCTTTCCTTAACACAGCAGCCGACGTCCAACGTGCCGGGCGCTTGATCGCACCATGCGCCATGCACAACCGTGCAGACACCTTACCCGATCAATACAACGCCCAGTCATAATATCGACCTCCTAGTATCCTTCCAGCTGGAAGAATTATGACCCAGCTCGCACTGCCATTTCATGCCCAGTGTAGGCCTGACACGTTCTCCCATTTCTTGACGAGCATGGAGTCCTTCAGGTCCGGAAAAGCACTCATATGAGCAAGAGCGAGCTGCCGCAGGTAACGCTCGAGAAGAACGCGTCTTAACTCCGAGCTTAGATTCGTCGTGTCCTTTCCCATGGCCTTCATGTACTGGTGGACGTCTTGCCCCGTGATTTTGTATGCCTGAATCATTAAGTCAGTATGAATTGGACAAAGAATTCGACCGCATTTACCATGTTGACGCAGCGCTCTTTCAGCGAGTTCAGAACGAGAGTCTGGACCTTGTCATTCCTGTGCCGTGTAATGTCGACGTCAGGTCCACAAAGGAGGTCCACTACGGGAGTCTCATTCTATCGTAGTCAGTATGCGGCTCATAGTGTACTAACAGTGCACTGCGGACGTACTGGAATCATGTAAGCGAACAGGAACGGGTGGGAGACCAGTTCAGGAAAGGCTGATATGTTCATCACCACCCAAAGAATCAGCTTGTCCTCCAATTTCTGCCTCTTCTGCATAACGGTGGTCTGATAACTCTTCAGGATAGAATTAAAGTAGGACGCCAGTCGTATCTTGGTCAAGACAGTCCAGCTTCCACCAAATATCTGGAATGTGCATTGGTCATATGGAACACGTCGATCGAGATCACGCATTAGGACTCTGGTTGTAAATTTGGGGTCTCTGTCTTCTATAGGGGTCTTTCCCCAAAGAAGATCCACAATTGGAGTTTTGGACGGTATCGTGGTCGCTGCACTGGGTTCCGCGGATGCCTTAGTGTTTATTAACTGTGCGCTCAAGGAACAGCCTGAAATTCTGCTCACATTTTGATCGGCAGACGGCAGCTTCGGCGGATTTGCGAATTCGGCACCAGGGCTCTTCTCCACTTTGATGACGCTGGCACTGCCAGCGGACTCCATCTCGACTTCAGGGTGTGCAGTCAGAGACTCTTCTCGACGGTCATGGATGTGATCATGTTTATCAGGGCTGACAACTCGAGCTGATTGGGGAAATGGCGTCGCTCTCGTTTTTTCAGCTTTGGCATCATGTGTTTCGATGCGCTCCAACATGCTGAGATCCCCAGCCAGGAGTTTCTTAAAACAAGCCTTCCACTGCTTGGAGTCTTCCTTGGACAATGACGTCCATCTCTTGGACATCTCTTTACCAATGACGCCTTTGTTCGCATTCTGGCCAACAGACGCTTGAATGATGGGGAGTGCATGAAACGCGAACAAGTCCGGCGCCTGAGAGAAGTGCCTCGGCAGATCTTGAGCAGTTATTTCCTCGGGATTGATGTCCCAGATCCATTTTTTGAAGCTTTTATGTCGCTTCTTTGGCGGCGCAGTCGTTGCTTCAGCATCAGTATCTTCATTTTTCTGAGCTTTGACCGACACAGAGGGCGCAGCCTCACTGGTCTCTAGTATAGTAGAAGCTTCGCGATCAGTGGAGGGTATACTGAGTCCACCACCCGCCGCAAGGTGGTCCGCATCATCTGAGGGGATGCTATCCCGAAGACGTTGGAATGCCTCGATCATATCGTCCAGTACTTCACGATCCGTCTTCTTACCAAAGAGGCGATTCGTCGCAGCTATCACCGAAGAAATGAGAGTCTGTACCTTTTCCGGGCTGTCCAAGTTTTGTGCGAGCATCCAGCTGCCACGGTGAATTATCTCGGAGTTGTAGACTTTGCGCATTCTCTCGATACGGTCTTCTTTGGCACTCGACTCCCGCATATGCTTCTCAATGACATTCAGACCCAGTTCTTCCAAGAAGTTGTCAGGGAAACAGATTCGGATGAGTCCTTGAACGGCCTCTTTAAAGACTTCATCATCAGGCGCTGTTTCGGCACAGATAACCTTCACACGGAAGGTCCAGTCAGATGGAACGGGCAAAGGGCCTTCAGTTTTCGGAAAATAGGGATCTCGGTCACCTCGAAAGACGGACTTCGCCCTAGACGTGGTTCGTGATCGCTTTGCACGATTGTTAGCTACAGGAGAGGCTGATCGCCGTTTCCCCATCTTTCAACTGTACGGTTAGTTATGCGATGACAGAAATGGCCACAAGACGGAAGGCCAGAAGATGGCAATGGGGAGGTGAAAGTGAAGGGTTACGGACTGGAGTGCGTTGAACCAACGGGACGCGCTAACGCGTAATCACGTGAGAATAGTCCGCGCCAAGACCTTTCGGGTGAACTCCGGGCGGGGATTTCTCCAGCCTTCAAGCATCGGCCACCCAGAGCGTTGACATAGAACTTTTGGCAGCGCGCCTCACTATGTCCGCACGTCCTCACGTCGCCAGTATCTCCATCAGCCGATCGCTATGGAAACTCCACCATCAGGTGCGCGAATGCGTTTAACAGTGGAAGTCCTTCCACTTGCCGAAGAGAACTCGTTAGGCCCATATCGTGATGTTGCGCTTGCCGCTTTCAAAGGACGAAAGTTCGCACTGCCCGTGCAACTGGACGATACGATTGAGCAGGTCTGGAGCCAAGTTGAAGAGCGTTACAAGAGGAACTATCTTACTCCGGTACAAGCCGCGTAAGTCATTCTTCCAGATCAGGACTTTCATGAAAATTAACCCTATATACAGGAACTTCACCATCAAGGTACTACAAGACGCGTATGATTGCGATTTAGATGTCGGCGATACTGTGCGTTCATTATATGAAGGAGAACCAGACCCCGCGAAGCGCATGATCAAGGTCGTACCCGCTTTTGTGTACCGCGACTTCTCTGTCCCGTTGACATCAAATCTTCGACCTGCCAGTGCACGGAAGCGCCAACGACAGTCTCTGGTGGATAGCTCAAGCAAAAGAAGACGCCTAGAAGGAGTGAAGGCTGGCCAAGACGACGGGGGAGATACGGAGGATCATGTGGTGCCATCTACAGAGTCGGACCAAGGCATCGACCTTGGCCCGGAAACCAACGGCGTAAATCACATACACTCGGGCGGCAAGACCGTACGATCCAAGTCTGGCTCGGTCACTCAAACAGGATATACGCAGACGGGAGAAGAGGAGTTCGCACCAGTACTCAAGGAGGAATCCCCGGAGCTGGGTGCGCCATCTGTGCGGACCATACCCGAATCGAACCTATCGTCGCCCCGCAGCTCAAGTATTGAGAAATCCGCACCGCTTGCATCAAATGCAGCACGTTCCTCTCAATCGGCTGGAAATACGACGTCTCCACCCCTCGTTCCATCTGTGCGCCGTTCACCACAAACTCTTAATCAGTCCCTTACAAACGGCCTGCATCACCAAGCGCTCCCTGCTCGAGATGCTCAGATCGCAGAAGGAGAGCAGGAGCTGAGCAAACACATGGAGGGAGCACATGATCGCGACAGTGTAAACCAGTCTCCAAGAAGCTCTTCACCGGAATCCACTCCAGTCGAGACTGCTTCGCTGCCTGTACCCAGAAAGTCCGTATATGAGGTGTCGCCTACACCCGAGTTTCTTCAGTCCCCTTCCAAGCCGCGAGCTACGTATACCCGCAATGCAAGGACGCCAAGACAGCAGAAGTCAACGGAACTAGCGCACAAACGAAGGTCTCACTCTCCGCGTGTACTCATACAAAATACTCCCATCAAAGTCAAAATGGCCAACGGTACAGTGGGGATGGCCCGTCGGTTCAGATTCTCAGACCCTGTTCATATTGTTTCAACGCCCGACATCGATGTTGCAAATAAAGCCCATCCTATCCCAGACCCCGATGAGGTACAGCAGCAAGAAAGTGATATGGTTGAGACGATGACCAAGAAATCTCAGCCAAATGGGGAGTTAGAGGGTACAAAGCTGTCCAAGCTTAGGAGGCCTTCGAGGAAGTCGTATCATATGCCACCACCACAGGAGGAAATACACAAACCGAGCCCAAGGGGACGCCCAAGAGGACGCCCAAGAGGACGCCCCGCTACAAGAGGACGACTCCCCGCTCATTCTGCGTCATCGGAACCTACGGCAACCCCCATTCCGTCGGTTCAAGAGAGGCTGCAGCGGATAAAAGACACTATTGAGAAGAAGAGGCGAGAGTCTCAAGGACCCCAGTCCGCGGATGCGGTGGATAGCTCGTCCAGACCTGTGTCATTCTCACCTACCCCGATCGGAAAGCAAAATACATCCAGTCCGGCTCCCACCCGCGAAAATGGAGCTACGCCGTCACAGCAATTACCTACTCAGACCCCCGAAGGAGCAGCGGATAATTCACCTGAAGGGCCCGAAAATGGTGCCGCAAAGCAGAAAGCGGAAGTCGTGGCTCGGGGTAGGCCAGCTAGGAAATCTGAGTTACTAGCCTCCAAGCAGAGCACGCCATCTCAAAACAACGGTACACCTTCGATCGAACAAAATGCGACTAAGCCCGCCAACGGCTTCAAGCTTCCTGCTCCAAAGCTGAAGAAGAGCTCCACGACAGAGCAAACGCCGGAGAATGCGGAGCCAATCCTTTCTAACCCAGATTCGGTTACGCCGAGTGAGAGTCCCCTGCCTTCTAGCACGTCTGTGCCGGATCGAAAGCCTCGTGTGAGCGAGATACCTCTCCCAGCGGCCTCATCTGCACCGAAGCGAAAGCCTCGTGTGAGCGAGATCCCTCTGCCGGCGACCTCATCTGAACCGAATCGAAAGCCTCGTGTGAGCGAGATACCTCTTCCAGAAAATGTGAGGCATCACTATTCCAGAGACGTTTCGGCTACCCCAGAATCCAAACCGAGTGATAAGGGGGATGTGGCTGTCAATTTGGCCCACAATACATCTACACCAGGTGTCTCCACCAATGCAGAAGATGTGAGCAAGCCTGAAGCCATCGCTGAAATACAAAACCTTGATGCCACGAAAGCTACGGCTGAGCAAGCTCGTGAACAGGCTGAAATCATCTCCAGTGCGGAGTCCTCTTCGGAATACGGGTCCAGAGATGAAGAGGGCGAGCTGCAAGCACAACTTGAGGCTGAAGTCACTCAGGCGACTGTCGCTGAGGCTACAGAGCCAATTGCGGAGGAAGTAGCGGTGCCAGTAGAGGAGACGCCTCTACCGCCACTGCCGTGGGAAAGCTCTGCCGGCTCTGCCGCCTGGGATTTTGAGGGCATTGCTGGACAGGGTGGCAACCCTCAGGAGGCCGTTGAAGCTTCCGTGCCCAAGGCCGACGACGTTGTTCGCTCCCCTTCACTTTCTGAACCTCGGGCAACGGAGGAAGAGGTTGAGGAAGAAAATGCTGCAACAGGGACGACATCTCCAAGTGAGCCCAACTCTACGAGATCCTCTCCCGCTGCCGTGCGCCGACCTGCTCGCTTCCTGAGCCACTCTCCCACCCCACAGCGGACGGACACCGACGACGAGGATGGAGACGAAGACGAAAAGGAGACGCCCGCGCCTTCAAATGGGGATCCAACTAATGCGGCTGTCGAGAGGGAGACTGAAACGGACACGTCGTCTTCCACTGACAGCGATACCTCGACAGACTCGGATGAAGACATCGACATGCCGGATGCCGACTCTGCAACCCCAGCCATGCACGAACCGCCATCATCAGGACCCACGCTCGCCAGTCCACCTGCTTCGAAAATCTCGACCCAGATTCCACCATCCCGCCCTGCAGTGCGCCGCTCCGAGGTCCCGCTCCCCGGCACAACAACATCGAAATCCCAACTCCCCTTGCCTTCCTCGCAGCCTACCTCGCAGTCCCAAGCCCAAAGACCGACGTCCACTCCCGGACCTCGTCCATCACGGTACACGACACTGAGGGAGCAGTTGAATGCCGCCAGGGTGGGCACTGCATCTGCGGCGCGTAGACAGACGTTTGATCCTTCGACGCAGAGTCTGAATCTGTTGAAGAAGAAGAAGGGTGCTGTTGGAGCGAAGAAGGGCGGAGTGAATGCGAAGCAGGTGCTCCTTGACGGAGACGATGATAGTGAGGATGAGAGCAGCAGTTCTTCGTCCGATAGTGATTGAGGGGTCTTTTGGAAGGCATCTAGGGGAAAGGACAGGGGCAAATGGATAAGATAGGGTAATCATGTATACGTTTGCTATGCGCCTTGGTCGTTGCTTCTTCGGAACATGCATGGTTTGGCGCTGAGGTGCATTGCTGTACTCCCAGCGGAACGTTGCATTGGAAGGTGTAATTGCTGGCGCTTTAGGTAATATATGGTAGTTGTGTAGTAAGAGACTCGTTGTCTACAAGTTTTTCTGGTGTGGTGTACCTCAACTACCTAGGCTCAATATCATAGAACATGCACCAGAGTACCCTTCTTCCGCAGTATCGTTTCCATAGACCTGATCAGTAGTCTTACACGAACTTGGCATTCATCACTGCTCGATCCAACCCATCACATCACACATCAGACGAAAGCACCAGCAAGGTGGCAGGAGAAAAAGCCATCCATATTCCCAAAAATCCTTGGCCATGCACGTAAACGTAAAAACGTAACCCCAAACCCTATACCCTAGAAGAAGAAAGAAGTAAAAACACAAAATCCTACAAAGCCCACCCATCTACTCCACGCAAAGGGGGTATAAACGAACCCAGCAAAGCCGACAAGCCCACAAGGCCCGGAAGGCCCAGGGGCCAAAACACATCCCAAAACGCCTATTCACCCTCCCCCACCCATCCACCCCCTTTCCCTACCCCCCCGAAAAAGCCAACAACCCAAAAACAACCCTCCACCTCGCAAACCGCAACTCCACCCCTCCCCAGACCCCCTCCTCACCACCACACAAGCCTCCTTCCCCCCTCGCCCTTCATCCCCCCTCACACCTCCTCCGGCAGAATCCGCGCGAAATGCTTCTCCCAGATCCACCCCACCGTCCGACTCGGATCATCCTGGTTGCGCGCCAGCCACAACTCCCCCTTCATCCCGATGACGTCGAAGATCTCGCCGGGCACGTACACGAGGTAGGGAATCCCGCCCTCGCGGCGATCATGCGCGATGTTGAACTCGAACAGCGACGCCGCGAGGAAGAGCACCTCGGGCTCGTCGAGGTCGGCGGGGGTGCCCGGGTGCAGCTCCTCGACGGAGCGGTTGGCGGATTGGGAGGTGGAGTCGCTCATCGGGAGGGCGGAGGAGAAGATGGCGGAGCCGCGCGTGCTGTTGGGGTAGGAGCGCGGGTCGTTGGCGCCGTCTACGAAGACGTCGTCGACGGAGGGGAGGTTGGGGAAGGGTTGGAGGGAGGAGCGGCCGGAGGACGGGTTGCCCATTGGGCTGCGGATGACGGTGAGGTCGCTGCGCTCGGAGGAAGGAGAAAGTGTTCGTTGGTCGATTCCCGCTCGCGAGTTGGGGTTGGCGGAAGTACGGGGTTGAAGACGGTTGGAGGAGGTTGCGGGGATTTCCCATGGATAGTCGCCGGCGGACTTTTGTTGGGACTGCATGCTGCCGTGAGGTGCGGAGCGTGGAGGTGCCTCGAAGGAGGGGATGGTGCGCTGGCTGGGGTTCGTGCCGCTGCGGCGGTGGCGGTGGTCAAGCAGAGATGTGTCGCTGTTGATGGACTCTGTGCGACGGGACGTGGACTTGCGAGACGAACCATCATCCGTGATGATGTTGACCGACTCCGTACGACGAGACGTGGACTTGCGAGAAGAAGAATCATCCGTGGTTGCGTAGAACGACGTATGCGGGGATGGGAGGTTCGCCATGTCGTACTTCAGACGGCCGTTGCAGATCTCCAGCGCACCCACCATGTTCTGGACGCTCAGGAAGTCCGACTTGAACCGAGCGACATAGTCTTTCAAGTCGTGCGTAAAGGATGTCGTGTGCTCTGGCTCGTACTCCAACAGCGGCAAGATCTTCTTCTGGCAGTTCTTCCAAAATGTCTTCTGGTAGTTGACAAAGCTCTCGAGGACTCTCATCATCAACATCCTCGTTAAATTGTACAGCCTCGGGAGTTCGTCCTTGAGGGCTTCGTTGAGATCCTCGAACTGCTTTGCAGCCTCCTTGAGCTTGGAGTCCACTTCCTCTTTGCGTTCCAACGCCTGCTTGTACTTGGTATACTGGGGAAGAAGCTTCTTTCGCTTTTCCATGTGCGCCTGCGGTCCGCTGTATAGGCCCCAAACTTCCGTGATGGGCTTATATACCTTGAGATATATAGCTTGTTTCTGCAACCAAGAGTCAGCATGGTGTATCAAAGTACTACCAGAGAAACGACTTACGTGATCCTCGACGAGCTTTTGTCGGAGCTCCAGGAGCCCTTGAACGGTCCTTTGCCAAGCAGCCCGTGTCTCCAAGTTCGTACCCACATTGTCTTCCGCCAGCGCAAGCAACTGCATGGTCACAATGTTCAGGTGAAGGAATGCATTAGTTAGATCCTCGGAGTACTTGTCCAAGTCCTGCTTCACAATCTGGAGCTGAAAGAAGTTGCCGCCGAATTTCTGGAAATGTTGCTCATACACGGGGTCGGCGAAGACGAAGTCTCCTGGGTGAGCCTTCGGGACTTTCTGGTTGCCCTTGAGCGCCTTCACAATGTCGATGCCGCGGAAGCCCTTCTTCTTCTCCTTCTTGCCTTCCTTCGTTGCCAAGCGGAGCGTCTCTTGGCGCTTCTTGAGCTCATTGATGCGTTTGTTGATTTCGATCAAGCCGTCCAAGGATTGAACAATATCCGTGTAATCGTCATGCGTCTTCGGAGAATCGTCTTTCAGAGACTGTAAAATGAGAGGATACTTGAGCAAGCGCTGCACTGGTTTGACCAGGAGCGAATCGAGATCCCACGCATCCGTAATGTCCTTGGAACCTTTGATGCATTCCTTCTGCCAAGCATCAAAGTCCGGCTCTTTGCAGTGGGCCACAATCATCTTGTTCGCCTTGTCATGGTTGAGCAGGTACTTGGTGTAGAGCGCCTCGATTTTCGGCAGCCAGTATTTGAACACGTATCCAACACTCGTATGGTTATCATTATCCAAGTTGCAATACTTGAAGAGCACCTCGGGTTCCTTCGGCTGCTGCAAGTCCTCGTCGGATTCCTTATCGAACTTCCAATGTGCTATTTGTCTGAACGCATTCTTCAGGTCGATGACAAATTGATTGTGGAAATCGGACAGTTCAACCATGTTGCAGAAGAGCGTGGCTTGGTCATGCGGATTGGGAAATACGTCCTGTACAGTGGCCATCCATACGTGCCTGATGACCATCAGATCAGACATGTAGTCATGCTCGGTTCGACAGAGCTCCTCAATGATACGGTATCGATGGTGCAACCGACGTGCAATGGTTTCGGAGTCTTCGTCAGGGAATGCAGCTGGATGCACAGTGTCGGCGGATTGAGCTGCTTCATTGGCCGGAGCATCAGTAGAGACTTGATCTTCCTGACTTTTTGGTCCATCCTGCTTTTCAAGGGAGGTATGAAGGGAGGGGCGAGCCGTAGGAACATGGAATTGTGCAGCCCAGACCTCTTGCCCAATCGGAACTTGATACCTGGGCTGAGCTTGCTGCACGGCATGAGCCTGCTGAGTGGTTTGGTTGTGTCTGGGGCGAGCAGGATAGCGACCTCTCCCGCTTCCGCTGCCCCTATGTGCGTACGGCGCGTAATCATCATGCGACCCATCCAAAGCTCCAGGAACTGGAGGGATAGACATGTCGCCTGGTCTGTGTGAATCTGCCATAAAGGACTGCGAGGGCGGAGGGTCTGTGGATGACCAGTCGGCGGGAGTTGGATAGTAACGAGCGAGCCCGGGGGTACCATTTTGTTTTGACAACTGGTCGAGATGGTCGTTTTCTTCCTGCCGGATCTGTGCTTGCTTTTCTTGATCTGCTTGGAGGGACAAGCCCAAGCCTTCCCCAGTCGACTTTATCTCTGGTAGGAAATGGCTGGGAGTTGGTTCAGGAGTTTCGTAGCTCTCTCCCTGATGTTGTACAGAATCCGAAGAGAAGGCTTGATCCTTGGGTGGAGGAAGCGGCGCAAAAGTCGTGGAGGGGAGAAGCTGGAGCGCGGGGGCTGCCCCTTCACGGTCTTCGGAAGAAATATCGGCCCGACCTCTATCTCTGTCGTCTTGTATCGTGGTAGCCGTTGATGCATGAGACCCGCGCGAATATCGCCGCGACTCTGGTGGGAAGATGATCGCAGTTCCGCCCACATGAGGTTCGTCTGTCTCGTCCTCAAGTTCGCTGTAGCTCATGGCTGGCTTGTTCGGTCTTGCGGGCTGTTGAGGGGCCTGTAGCTCTGCCGTGATTCGGCCCTCTTCCTCCGATTGATGGTGCACAACATTTGCGTCACTAAGAACCCGAGCTAGGTATGTCTCAGTGGACTCTTTGGAGCCCCAATCTTCATGCTGTGCAATAACCGGTGAGACGCGCTGGACCTCCAATCGAGCCTCCTGGGCAACTTCAGGCGTAATCTTCGGGGAATTGTGATAGGTATTCAGCACCTTGTTGATCACACTATACGCCTCACTGTCGAGTGTCATTCCTCCCGAATCCGGCCCCGACGTCGCCTGTGGAGTCCACTGCTGGGCTGGTGGTCTGGCGTGGCTATAGAACGCGACATTGCTGGCTGAATCCTCCGGTCGCAGGGTATCGCGATTGGAAAACGGGATAGGGTCCGTAGGGGAATGGTCTTCCTCGAGGTAGGAGATTGTGCCAGAATCGTCGAGCGGTTCCATGCGCCATTTGCGGTCGCCAATGCTGAGACGAGTTGAAGGTTTTGGACGATCGTTGGAGTCACTCTTTGTGGATAGGTCATGCTCAGCACCAAGCATGATTGGAATGGACTCTCGAACTCCAAGCTCTGAGGGCGCGTTATCTGTGGCGACTGAGAGGACGGTATCGGTCGTTTTGGACACAGGTTGGAACACAAGAGGCTGGAGGAGTTCTGGACTAGCATTTGCGCTCGGCTGCAGTGACGGTGGCTGCTGTGAAGTTTGCCCTTGTTCGGTGGGCGATTGCGTATGCGCAAGGGGAGGCGTCACCATGAAGCTTCCTGGAATGCCTAGAACCGGGGACTCCTCATACTCGAAATCTGTAGTCGAGGAAAGAGGCGCTTGCGAGTGTGGGGGACCGAATGTAGTAGTGTCGAGGGTGAGATGCGTACTCGCAGCCTCTTCAACGCCTGTTTCTGGGGCGCAGTCTACGGGATTGGTCATGTTATGATCTCCCAACGGCTCTGCCGCAGGCAGTTCATCCGGGTTAGAGGGCCTGTCAGGATTGTTCCGAAATCTATTACAGTTAACATGGTGCTGCACAATAGATACAGACGCTCTAGAGACTGACTCATCAAGATTTTCGGGGGCACGGGAATGTGCGCTCGTTGCGCCTTGAGAGGGCAGTTGGCGCTCACGGGAATTGCGGAGACGCGGCGAGGTGGCCTTTGCTGCAGTGCCGAATGCTGTTGCTGATTTTGTGGCAATACTAGTCGCTTGCTTCCCACGCTCACGATAGTCGCGATATGTAGATGTTGGAAGGTAGGTTCCTTGTGTGTTGGGTCGTTGTGCGGGGAGGGCTTCATTTGTGCCAAGAGGCCGGCGTGAATGACTTGGAGAGTGCCTTGCGAAACCACCGGGTGGCCTGGCGGAGCTAGCTGGTATTGAGCGCACAGACGAACTGGAGTCTGATGCTGCACTTAGACGCCGACTAGCTACAGGTATTCGTGAAGGGGGTGACCGCCGCCTTTGTCGAGGACTGGATGAGTCGGTCTGTGTACTTGAGAGGGCCAGGTTAGTTGATGCAGAAGATATGCCGCTTGTAGATCTCCCGTGACCCGTTGGAATGGTTGGGCGGTCAGCGGCTGCGGGGGGAGGATTTGCGGCCTCGGTAGTGGAAGGTAATGAGATGTCGTTAGGAACTGTGTCTCTCGATTCCAAGTCACCAGTGACCGGGTCCGCTATTGGTATCCCAAAACCAGGTGTGCTCGCATCGTGCTCGCCCACGACTTCCCCAAAGAATGGTCTTCGGCCTGACGGAGCCGTCTGACTATGTTTTCGTGGCGTCGAGGACGGGGTTAGTCTTGCAGGAGAAGTCTGGTTTTCTGTATCCTTCCTAAGCCCCTCCCCCTTACGTAGCCGGTTCGGAGACGAAGGCGCAGGTTGAGGTCTCTCTCGAGGCTTCAAATTGTTGAACTTATGGGGACCATATGACATCTCTCGCGCTGGTCGGCCGGAAGGAGGAGAGGGGGAGGACAGGGCCTGTGTATCCGAGACGGACCGTGACGACAACTGTCGGCGATAGGGCAGAGTAGAGCCAGCAGTACTCCTACGAGAAGTGACGGGCGACTCATCCTTGTCCGAGGGTTGATTGAACTTTTGTGCGAGACTTTTGACGGTCGGGCGATCGGCGGGGAGGATTGTTCGAGGATTCGAAGGCGAAGGCATTTGGGGAACGCGGGTTCGAGGCGGAGGGGGTGGACTCGTGCGAAAGGGGGGAGGAGGTCTTGAGGCTCCAACGGGAGCTGCGGAGGTTTGCCTTTGGCGAGTGGTCGTCATGCCGTCGGCGTGAGGGAGTGGTCTGTAGGGAACATCGGGAGGAGGGTAGCGGTAGAAGTCGTCGGGCGAAGGGTCGTCTGGATCTTCTGGAGGGCCGTCGAGCTGTGTCGCAATGGAGGTGGACTGTACCCAACTTGCGACGGAGGGATGGTAGGCGAAGTTATGCATGGCGGTATTATCTCGATCGCCCATTTTTCGACCCTAGGGCACCATGGCCCAGCAAGCAAGTGTGACGGGGTGGCCAGCGCGAACCAAGTCAGAGAGCAGCAAGCTGGCGAGGCAGCTAGGACCAATCAGCCTGTGGGCACAGATGGGAGGTCCGGGAAGGTCAAGCGCAGAGTGGAATGGCGGCGCACAGCGGCCAGGGTCACGGAGGGACAACTCACACGGCGATGAGGTCCAATGTATTGGAGGACGGGCCAATGAAGGGGAACGAGTGTGTGGGTGGCCCAAAAGTTGCAGCCCCTAGGCCAGGTGTTTCAGGCTGAAGATGAGGCGCCAGAGAGGACGACGAGTGAACGGGGATTAGCTGGCAACGGCCGCCGGAAGGGAAAACGGAGAAGGCAGAGCGGTGCACACGTGGGACGCGAGTTTACGGCTGTGACGGGGCGAAGGGACTCGTGTGTACGGAGTACGTGGGGGTGGAGGGCAGGCGGCCGTGAAAGGATGGGGGAGGATTGGAGGAGGAGGGGATGTTGTTGTGTGAGTTGTGATGACAGCGGAGTGGTGGTGTGTGGTGGTGGGCCCGCTATGATCTGCGGGCAGAGCGGGAACTGCACCACACAGTCCACTCCACTGTCCCGCGGTCTGGCACCGACCTCCTTCGACAGTGGCGCAAACCAGAAACGGAAACCCCCTCGACTTGATTGGAGCTTTTTGGCCGTTCCGAGGCCTCAACGGAGAAGAGCACTTTTGGGCGGAGGAAGGGAAAGAGGTGTTTGTTGATGTTGACGGGTATGGTTATTGTGGCATTCTGTGGCCTAGGATATCTACGGAACTTGTACACCTCCAGGCCAGTGCCCCTCTTCACGTCGTACAAAGGCACAAGGGAACACACAACAAAGTCAATTCCAGGTTCAAACATTGGTGTCTGTCGGACTCTGTCTTTACCTTTCCGCCAGGGTGTTGTGCTCAATTTTCTGCTCCCCCGCTGCCCAGCTCCACCATCTCCCGCTATCGAGATTCACTCTCCGGCGGAACACTTTCTCCCCTTCCCCATCCCCCCTGGACCGCTGACGCCAGACGGTCCACGGACGCCTATCCGGTACGCCTGTCCGGGTTGTCCTGGTTCCTGGCATTGCCCTCATCTCCCCCAACACGCGACCCCTACGCCAAAAAGCGATTTCAATATCAACAACACCAGGACCTTCCTCTTCTGCCAACAATGGACGGCATGGACGGGCGCAAGCAGTAGTGCCACAGAAAGCAACACGATTAAACTTCACCGTGTTACGCGGTGCTGCGGCGGATAGGAATCCCACTGTGCACTGTACTGTGTAGCAATCAATCAGAAGCCGCACCCCCTGGTACCACGACCACGACTTCTCTTCTTTGGGAACCACGTCCAGAGTCCAGACATCTGCCACACAACGCGTCATTTTTCTCGAGCCCACCATTCTTGTCTTTGTCTCTCCTCGTATCCTTCTGCTCTGCCAGGGACAATGAAGAGAAAGCGCAGCCACTCCCACGTCCAAGACAGACCCCCAAAGCGGCTTAGAGAGCCCTCCAGCCAATCCACCTCCGCCACACCTCCAACCGTCCACCATCCCGTTCTATCCCGCCTCTACCCCACGGTCTTTACATTGCGCCACTATGTGCTGTCCAAACTCCCAACAGCGTCCAGGAACAGGCGGCGCAGGATCTCTCAATTGCGCCCGTTGGACCCAAGTCAGGGTGTCGACTACCAACTTGCCCAGCTTCTCGACTCGACGCTGATTGGTTGCCAAGAATCCTCCTCAACCACTGCGACTATAGCTATCCGACCACGAGAGCAAGACATCCAGGCCTTTTCACAGCAGCTGCACGACTCCAATTCTGGCAATACATTCAAGCCTGGTTATTTCCAGCAACATGAGGTGAGAGCTTTTTTCCATTCCTCGAGCCGTGACCTGCAGTGGTTTCAGCCTCCCTTTGCCCTTTCCCACATGCTCGATTACCATTTTCGGACATGTGCGCTAACTCCAATAGAATGTCGACTTCGTCATTTGGCTCCTCTTCCAACGATCTCTTTCGAATAAGCCTTCTCATCTACTCTGCCACGGCTTTCACAGGGCTGGTACAACTACACGCAATGGAGTCAACGACAGCCGCCCGCAGTGCCTCCCAGGCATCGTCTCCCACACACCCAACGCCTACGTCAAAGAGCTCAAGGGCCCCGTATGGAGCCGATTGCATTCCCTCCTCGGCCCAGGTGGGGATGATATGATGATGGATTTGCTCCTCAATTGCGCAATCTTCAACCGCGTCGAGGGGAGTTCAACCAACTACTATCAGATCAACGGTATGCAGGATTGGGCGCATCCGAAGTACAAGCCCATCGATTAACGCCCAACAGGATATCCTTCCTCAGAGATCAAAACTCCTGCTGATATCCTTTTACCTCCCGTGACAATGTCGTCGCGCAAAGCTGCCTTGCGCGGCGAGAACAGGAAACCGAATGCCATCACCTTCGTTCGGAGCCGGATGTTCTATGCCCGCCCCACCCTGAACGCCAAAGGAGGAGTCCGCTTTGGAATGCGACATATCCGTACATCCTCCATTTTCCTTCACAGAGATACGATCGCTAACCAGGTTTAGACGTGCTCAACCGGTTCTCTGATCCCGATAATGCACAGCAGACCACTCATATTATGCGCTACATCTTCCCTCGTCAGTTTGGCCTACACAACGTATTTACGTCCAAGGTCGACCACCGGGAAACCGCTATGCCCTTCAAGGATTACACGCTGCGGGAGAAGGAAATCAGCCAGGCGCTCGCCCGTGATACTCAGAGGAAAGATGCAGATGAGGAGACAATTTTGAAGTGGAAATCCAGGCTACCAGCGAGGCTAAGAGGGGAGCCGACAGCTTTAGTCGCACGTATGCGCAAGCTTCACAAGAGATGCTCATATGTAGAGTTGCTCCTGCACTACTGCCCAGTCCAGGTATGTTCATAGACGTGAAGATGAGAGATACTAGCTGACCATTCCCAGGGGCTCGATGTACCTCCTACAGCGAACCCCGGAAACAATCCACTTCAGCCGACTGCAGCTGTTCCTGCAGCTGCAGACTCATCACGCTGCGCCAGGGGCGACTCCCATCTCTCCCGAACCCTGCCTGCGGAAGAAACCTGTTTTACAGATATGGCCTGTCCCGCGGCCCACGTGTCGGCATTCTGTCGAGCCGTCATTTCCAGAGTGATTCCAAACGGCTTCTGGGGCGACGAACACAACAGGCACATGATCATGCACTCGGTGGACCAGTTCATCTGCCTGAGGAAATTCGAGAGTCTTTCCCTGCACCAAGTAATTCAAAAAGTCCAGGTGGGTCGATGTTCCTGACGTCTGGGCACTATGAATCCATGCTCACTCCATGGCAGATAACGAGTTTAGCCTGGCTCCGACCACCTGGTCAGACCCCCACCACGAAAATGTCCAGGACCGATTCGGACAAACGTCTGGAGATCTTCCAAGAGTTTGTATACTGGATGTTCGATTCCTTTCTGGTTCCACTGATCCGATCCAATTTCCACGTGACGGAGGCGAATACACACAGGAACAAACTCTTCTACTTCCGCCACGATGTATGGCACAAGTTGACGGAGCCCGCTCTCGCAAAGCTGAAATTGAGCATGTTTGAAGAGATGACTGACGACACTGCCCAAAGAGTGTTATCGCACAGGCCCATTGGATATGGCATGATCCGATTGTTGCCCAAACAGTCTGGGGTCAGACTCATCACAAACCTCAAAAGGAGACCGCAAGTGAAGCGCAATGGGGTTACTACGCTTGGTCGGAGTATCAACTCTGTCATGACGCCCGTCGTCAACGCCATTACGTATGAGAAGGTAAATCGGAGTCCTCCACACGATATGCCCATCTGCTAACAGGCTTGCAGGCCCTCCAGCCAGACAAGTTCGGTTGCTCGCTCTTCTCAGTTGGTGACATGTTCCCAAAACTGACTTCTTTCAAACGCTCCTTGGCCGAGCAAGGCCTTGCAGGCCGCCCGCTATACTTCGCCAAAGTTGACGTGCAATCGTGCTTTGATACCATTCCCCAAAAACGCTTGCTCGCCATGGTGGAGAGCCTACTGACCTTGGAAGCTTACCGAACAGGAAGGCATGTAGAGATGCGGCCGCTGGAACAGTTGCAGCGACTTGACGGCAAATATGTAAATCCGCTGCCGGTGAAACGCTTCGCGCCCCGCGCCGGAGCTGCGGGAGAGTACAAAGCATTTGGAGACGTTGTACGCGATGAACTTGTCAACTCCAAGGGCAACACCATTTTCGTTGATACGGCTGTTCAACAGATTGAAGCGCGAAGTGACCTAATGCGTCTACTACGGGAGCATGTTGAGCGGAACCTGGTCAAGATCGGAAAGCGATTCTACCGACAGAAGACGGGCATTCCGCAAGGATCCGTCCTGTCTAGCATCCTGTGCAATTACTTCTATGCGGAGTTCGAGAGGGAGAAGCTCGGCTTTGCGTTCGGACCCGAGTCCCTGCTGCTGCGGCTGCTCGACGACTTCTGTTTCATCAGCACGGAACCGGAGATTGCTGAGCGGTTTGTACAAGTGATGCATCGCAACCACGATGACTATGGGATTTCGGTGAAGCGAAATAAGTCGTTGACGAATTTTGCTGTTGTCACTAAGGATGGCTACCATGTCGCCCAGTGCGCCCCGAATAACAACAGGTTTCCCTATTGTGGAGTGCTGCTCGATACGAGAACGTTAGAAGTCAGCAAGGACGGAGCGCGCGTCGGGCAAACTAGTAAGTTGGGATAGATAGTAGGATGCACTGCTATTTCTGTCCAGGTCTGACGATAGCAGATGTGTTGGATTCGCTGACGGTAGATCTGGCCAAGGTGCCAGGTCAGAGCTTCCATCGGAAGACGCTGAAGTGAGTTTTGCACATCACCTTCCGAAATCCTGATTTTGGTGCGCAGAAAACAAGGAGCAAGTTGACAGGAAATTTCTTTTGCTAACCTGGATCCTGAATGGTAGTGGCTTCAAGATTCAGCTGCAAGCCATGTTCATTGACACATCACTCAATTCGGTCGAAACGGTGCTAGCCAACCTGCACCAGAGCTTCCACGAAGCGGCGGTGAGGTGCTTTGAGTATGTCCGCAGCCTCAATCGAGTGAGGCCAACGCATTCTCGGCTGCTCATGAGTAAGTTTACACCCCCAGGGGCCGACCCAGGCAAGGAAAGGATCGGAAGATGCACTATCGACTCGGTAGCGCGTGCCGATCGCGAATCCCAGCACATCCTAGGATCCCCCCACTGAGGGAGGAACCGTGAGAATCAAGAAAATCAAGAAAATCATGGAGGAGCAGCTGCTAACCACGGTCCCATAGAGACGGTCCAAAGCCTCATGGGTCTTGCATATGTGATGCTGCAACGACGCACGCGAAGTAGGATCAAGCAAAACATCGAGAGAGTCCGGAGCGTCATTTCCCGGACGCAAATTCAGTGGTAAGTGTGGCTTGATTGGGGGGCAGTCTCATGTCCGAAAGGGCCCGGGCTGATGCGCGTGGATAGGTTGGCATGTAGGGCATTCGAGGCCGTGTTTCAGCGTAGACAGACGCAGCACGGGGGTTTTTTGGCGTGGATTGCCAGGACGATGGCGGCAGCCCGCCCACGGTGTAGCGTGGAGAGGCGTCTGTTGGAGCGTGCCGCCATCGCTTGGCGTGCAGGGCGCAGCGGAAGTGACGGAGGGGGAACGGGAGGACAGTGTGTGGTGGTGCAGGGCGTCTAGGCGTGTTGGGCAATGGGAGCGTGGGAGTTGGATAGTGGGACGCAGAAACCGGATTGTGGTGGTGACGATGATCATCCACTTTGCAGCCGGGCGTCATGAATGAATGATATTGAATGATATCGACACTGAGGAAAAGCTCTCAGAGTGCCCGGCAGCGATTGGCTCTTCCCCCGCCTTTGATGTCTGGCAAGTTCGTGATGTTGACCTCATGGGGTACTTCTAAGTATCCGCCCGTCCAAGCCTTCAAGGATGCAATGCACGGCGCAACGGCTGGTACCAGCCATCGCCAGCCTCCAGGTTTCACAGGGATTGTGAACTTCCAACGCTGGCCAACGTCGGAAGGCCCTGACTGCGCCTGATCCCATCAAGACTGGTCCGACCCTGCGGCGGGTGGGGGAGAAAGTGCTTGTAATGCGAGCGAACACCTCTCCGATCAAATCTTCCTTCACTCCGACTACCACCATCTTCATAAACACAGCAACAATTGCTTCCCCCCTATCGACGACGTCACTCGTAGGACCGAACCCACACTCGCTAGCTCTCTTTTCCTGCATACGCCGTTGGCAGGGGCCATCTGTGCCGGCGCCGGGTAGTCCTTTGAGCCCTGGACTTGTTCCCGCCAACAGATTGATCAGGGGCTAGCTTACTTTGCCCGAAATTGCTCCCCTTGCGGTTCCCAGGCACACTCCGAAGATGCCCACAACGCTGTTTGCGCGACAGCAACACCAACATTCCCTCCACCTCAACCCTCCTCTCCCTCTCGTCTCCGCTGCAGACGCCTGCGAAACCCACATCTACCACGCAAAGGACCTGTACATCATTTCCGAGCATGAATACGTCCGCTCTCTGACTTCCCCGGCCTGCTGCGACGCTCGCGTCAACCCCCTCGCTCCACGACCCCCTCCACGCCGTTTTCAGAGACATTCTTCGCAATTCGCCCGCCGCAAAACACCACTCGCAATCATGGCTACTCTCGCATACTCACAGGACCACGCAATGGCCATGGGAGCCGCCCCTGGATCGCCCCCCGACCTAACCAACTCCAAATCCTCAAAGTCGAGCTCCTTCCATTCCTCCTCCCTCGAAGACGTCATGGGGCCCCATGACCTCGCACACTTCGAGGACATCAATCTCGATGATGCTCAGCCCTCGTCCTTCCCATTGCCAGCTTCGCCCTCGAATCGCGTCCTCTTCGAAGCCTCCAGGGCCTCCCCTTCGCTCGGTCGAACCTTATCGCATGCACACTCCACCCACTCCTTTCGCGACCTCACAGGCACGAAGCCTCGATACCCAAGCTTGAAAGGCCAGGTGAACACTGCTGTGCACCAGCAATCGCAATTGACAGCTCCGAATCGCTCCTCTCGCCGAGGCTTCACATCCCCCTCTGCTCCATCCCTTGCAAACATCCCCACCCTCGCTGCGCCTGGCCGCCGCTCCCGATCCCCTTCTCCCTCCCAACCGCAGACATTCCCGTCGGCTCCTCGTTCACTCTCTCGCCGCAGCTCCCGCAATAGCCTTGCGGTCTCAACCTCGTTGAGCATGGAAGGAAGGAGGCAGTCATGGCAGCACGCACCCCGGAAAACAGCCAAAGAACGCGAAGCCGAGTGCGACGACGATGACGACGAAGTCCCAGAGGAGCTGATGATGCCCAACGTCCCCATCTCCCCTAGACCCTTTTCCGAGCGCGGATCGCCCCCTTCCGTCTACAACAACTCGCCCGAAATCACACCCGATTCCGGCAGCCGCCCCCCTTCTCTGCGACAGCGCAGCATGTCGCCTGCCGTCTCGCGAGGCAACTCCTCTCAACCGCCATCCCCGATTTCGGCTACCGATGGTCTTCCCCCGAACCCCTTAACTCGCCAGCGGACGAATACGTGGGAGGATACATACCAGGCTCTGGACGAGGATGCCAAAAAGGTCACCGAAGCGCTCGAGGAATATCAATCAGGGCTCGATCGAGAGCAGGAGATCAAAAGGCAGCAGCCAGGTCTATCTCGATCATCGTCCGACGATGCAAAACCGAAGCCCGGGAAGCCTTCGCTCCCGCCCTTGCGGAAAAGCGACCCCCTGATCGACCCCTTCCAGCCCTCCGCCGAGAAGGAGAAACATCTCTCCCGAACTCGCCCTTCATGGCTCCCGCCAAAGGATCCAGTGGAGGAGAAGAAGCATCTGAAGGAATACGCGAAGATCCAGGCGCGTGTTCAGGAAGCTTGTAAGCTGACTTGCTCGCATACCCCCTGAGCATCTCAACTAACAGCCCATAGTGCGGGAACAGGCTCGAAAGGAGGAAGAAGAGAGATTAGCCCGCGAAAAGGTCAGCCGCAAGAAGGCAGAGCTCTGGCAGAACATCCTCCTGCCAAAGTACGCGACCGAGGTTGCAACACCAGCCGGTAGAGCTACGTACCGGCAGCTCTGGTGGAGCGGCGTACCACCCCAGGTCCGCGGCGCGGTCTGGAAGACGGCGATCGGCAACGAGCTTGAGATCTCCGAGATCACGTTCAATGTGGCCCTCGAGAAGGCGAAGACCGAGATCAAGGAGCTGGGCGACCGAGCGCTAGGCGGAAAGGTACCCTTCATTGTGGAGAACACCAGGAGTGTCTTTCCCGAGCTGAAGATGTTTGCACCGAAATCCGAGAGTGCGGAGGAGCAACCCTTGCATCAGGACCTTGTCAATGTCTGTCTGGCGTACAACTCGTATCGTCCAGACGTCGAGACCTTGACCGGTATTCACGTAAGCCCTCGCTTCCTTCTCCACCAACCTCCACTAATACATCCCAGCACCTAGCCGGCCTCCTCCTCCTCAACATGAGCGTACCGGATACGTTCATCTGCCTCGGCAACCTCCTGAACCGACACCTCCCGCTCTCCTTCTTCGTCCAAGACCGCGCCGCCATGACCGCTGCCTACGACATCACCCTCTCCACCCTCCACAAGAAAGCCCCGACCCTCGCCCACCGCCTCGAGGACCTCCGCGTCGAGCCCCACGATTATCTGGTACCGATGTTCACGAGCCTGTTCTGCGACCGCCTCCCCGTCGAGCATGCTGCTAGACTCATTGACGTGTATGCCGTTGAGGGCGATAAGATTGCCACCCGTGCGGCGGTGGCGTATCTGGGTGTGCGGGAGGCGAAGCTGTATCAGGGGGACGTGGAGGATGTGGTGAGGTGTTTGGAGAGTAGGGAGGTGAAGATGCATCCGGATGATTTTATGGCGAGGGTGTATGAGGCCGGGAAGAGTGAGTGATGGAGTCGAATCCCCGGGTCTCTTCTGCCATGGACACCGAAATCGTGGCATAGAGCCTCTACCACCGGTCCGCATCGCATCCATTCGCCAGCCGAACACCTACATCCAGTATCCTTGATCTCGATACATCGACATAACCACACCATACTTTTCTTTGAACCACATCACAACAAGCTCATCCATCGGTAGGAGACGACGAGCTACGAGACAAAGACGCCATGTTTTCTTCATACATCATACATCATCATCATACATCGAACAGCCGACTCGCGGTAGTCGAGCTTACCGACGCTGCTACACAGTTTCCTCTGTCATCATTACATCCAGCCAACCGAAGCGGGGTGGCATTTGCATTTCCTGGCGTTGTAGCAACACTTTTTGCCTGTTCTCATTCGACCGTTTTTCGACATTTTCGACATGTTCGACGAGCGTCCAGGTACCCATTCGCCGGCGGCGGTACTTTGCGTCTCTTTCTTCTTCTACTACTACTTCTTCGTCTTGTTGACGGTTGTGCTAAGCGTTCGAGCGTTCGAGCATTAGTGCTTTCTTCTTCTTCTTCTTTCTGCCTCCTTCCTCCAGGCGAATGAGCGAGCGAGCGAGCAAGCATCTGAACTGCTGCTTTGCTTTTTTGGCACAACTATTTACCCTTCTATTCTAAATGTGTAAATTAATAGGGATCTTTTTGTGAGGGTTTTCGGATCGCATTGATGGGGTTGGTTTTGATTTTGGTTCGGGTCGTGGGGATTGCGGGTCCACTGCATGCGGTGTGGTTGCAGGATAGAGAGGAGTGAGAGGGAAGAGGGGAGTGGGAAATGGGAGATGGGAGAGCGCGGGGGGTAGGGAAGTAGATGAGGTATAAGTAAGCTAGAAAGGATTGAATTGAATTGAGTCGAATCGACATAGTGTACGCATCCCGTCTGTGAGATGAATGAGCGTGGTGTGTTGTAATGCGTTGTGATGTGATATGATGCGATGTATGTAATCGGTTCAAAGTTGCTGTGGGAGTCTCGAGGGTTGCTGCGGCTGCTGACTATGTAGCTTCTCGGTGTGTGGCGGTGTGTGGCGATGTGTGGTGGTTTGGGTTCTCTGCTGAAACCCGAGTGAAAATGGCTCAGTCAAACCGGGGTGTCTGTCGTTTGTCTAAAGCACGTACGGGGAAGACCATAGGGTGGCAGGGATGGAGCAGTCCATTACGGCAACCATTGCAATAACATCAATCATAGGAGAGATATTACTACCACAGAGCAGACCGTTTATCACTCTGCACCGCGCATCGGTAAAACTTGATATCCTGATATTCCACTACGGCCGAACGACCCTGGGCAAAAATGGGATGGCGGTTTTGGACAGTTGAAAATGATTTCACGATTCCATCACGATATTCCGAAATTACTTGTCCGTCAATTTACGCCTTCCTTGGCAGTCTATCCTTAAGTGCCTTGTCAATCTCGTCTTCTCGTCCACCTTCACGTTTTATTCTATTGCATTTACATTTTGGGAGACACAGTACATGCGTTTGAGCCAACGAGTCCACTCCTTTTTATTTAATACCTGCGAGGACTGTGCAACCTGTCTAGGTAAGCTACATCACTTATTAGGGTGCGGAAATGCAGGAAAGTAGCAGAGATGAGGTGAATTGAACAAATCTCCCTGCAGCGGCGGTGCGACAAACGCAAAACAAGGAAGCGATCTCCCGACTTCTA
This sequence comes from Westerdykella sp. P71, assembly GCA_019022765.1. Classification (NCBI taxonomy): domain Eukaryota; kingdom Fungi; phylum Ascomycota; class Dothideomycetes; order Pleosporales; family Sporormiaceae; genus Westerdykella; species Westerdykella sp. P71. Next base: position 22,589 of record JAFHBW010000014.1, on the reverse strand, counting down.
AATGCTAACAATCGAACTGTACATGAAATGAGATGGATGCTCCGAGAAAGAAAACCAAACACAGGGAGCCACGCACGGAGGGCTCCATTGCTCTGGAACAGGTCCGCTCCAGTTTTGGCTCTTGTCTCCCGTTACCCGGTTTGTTCCTCGACCCCGGGCCCATTTTTTGCTCCTCCATCCTTTTCCCTCCTTTTGGATTGGACTTGGAGACGTTGCTCAGCTTCTTCGTATTCTTGTTAAAGCTCTAGCGTTGCGCATCTATGTCCGCGTCCGCGTCCAGTGTCGCCTTGCATTTCGAGCGAGGTTGAGATAGGCCGTTTCGATCGGGCGGTCCTGATATATGCCTGACCCCGACCGCACAGCAGCATTTTCGGCTTGCTCTTCCATCTCATGTGAGATGTGAAGCCGGTAATCGTGAAGCGCGTCCATGTTTCCTCGCGCCTCGCCCGCATTTGGAAAGTCAAATCTGGTTCACGCGGCCATTGTCGAGACTCTTGCCTTCGGCTTGCGCCCATTCCTTCGCCTTGGAACTTTGGTGAATCAGCTTCGTTGCTCGAAGGAAGGGCGCCAGAGGAAACTACCATCTCTTCGCCACGTTCGCTGGCGTCCAGGCTTCGTGAGAATTATATATCGCCTCCACCACCGGTGCCACGCATCATTTTGATCTATATACCAACTTAAACCCGTCAGCGTGGAAATGTCTATATGGGGTGAACGCAGTGATATCCACAAGGTCGGCGAGATATGGATTTCTTGGGGGTTTGGAGGGTGAGTTGCTGGAGACTGAGACGAAGAAGGAGGAGGAGGAGAAGTAGTCGTTACAATGGTGTGTTCGCATCTCAGCTAGAATGCGTGGCCATTGGATTTAAGCGGTAGCTTCGCTCCTGTTAGGCGGGGGAGGAAGAAGGACGAGCTCTGAGGCTGGATTGGGGGGTCGATGGAGAGAGCGACGGCCAACCATGCCGTCCAGAGGAGTTCCGCAAACTTAGCGATGCAGACGGAAGGTTGACAGAAGGGTGAATCAACCCCCGAGCCACTTGACGGGCCATACATCCGTATGAAACTGCATCCTCAAACGTGGGCTGCTGGCCCCTGGATCAACGTCATCCAGTAGCGACTTAGAGTACACAGGCACACAGCGTCGCGCGCATGGAGAGAGGGGCGATAGGTTTGTCCGTCGAGAGCGGATGACGGCAGACGATGTGGGCTCTTATCGTGCCATCCACTTGGATCTCCGTTCGAAGACCTCATTTATGTAGCGGCGTTCTTGCACTCCGTCCCCTTCGGTCCTTCGTGGTCTTGAGATTGGATGGGTGGTCGCGAGCCGGGGCATGGATGTGAGGACCTGGACGATCGCAGGCACGGCATCATTTTGGTGTTGTCCAGTGCGTAAGCAATGGGTACACATTGGGACTTCTCGACGCGCGGTGTAGAAGAAGAACATCAGGCGCAGACGTGATGCCAGTGACGTGCTTCCCCGGAGATGACATGCTGGATGGCTGGTGTTATAGTGTAGGAGGTTTTCAAAAGTGGTGTATATAATCAGTGTTAGGGTTGTAGGGAAGAGCGCAGGGTTAGGTATGTGTCGTCGTCGTGGCGTAGGGTCGGAACTTGTGCAGTTATACAAGGGAGAACATTTCTTGAACTAGAGAAGGAGAGCTTAACTGGGAGTCAAGAGGGCGATTTGGAACTGTGGAGGACCACATATCTACTACTTATACACCGCTGTGAAGAGGGAAAACTTTAAACCTCCGTAACCATTGTGCAATCATGCTTGTTCGGTCTTCTGTGCAATCCGCTTGCTACATATGTATGTACTTGCTCACCTGCTAGCAATTGTCGCATGCCGTTTGAAAACATCGTTTGCAGTGAACAGAATGGATTGTAATAAAAATAATGTCTCTGTATTAATTTCTGTGGAAAGATGCGCAATTGAAGCCAAGTGTTAAGACATCCGTGTGCCTGATACCTATTCTATACTCCTATAGAACCATTGCCATGTGTAAGCCCGTGCACCATCCATCAGTCTTCTATGGAACCATTATTATGGCCAAGAATCAGTAAGACCGCTATTGAAAATTCTCGAGAGTGAACCCGCAAAGAAAACAGCAGACAAAACCACCGCTCCGTTTCTCGCCGGGTGGGTGAGAAATAGCCTTCATGATACCGCAAATCACTTGCGGGAATAACTCTGCGTTTCAAAGGCCAGCAGCAAGGATCAAGAAATACCCCGCTAGATGGCAATTGTAAGGTTATGAGTCCTCCATAAGACTTGAGTGCTCAAACCATTTCTTCATCTTAATGACCAGCAGCCGCAGGTAGGATATCGGGAAGCATTGGAGTCCGGCAGAAGCTCGAACTCCATTACACCCAGCTCCCGACGACGGAGAAGGCGGGCTTCATCTCTGCAACTGGCGAGAAGTCGTAACGGAGGCCTCCAAGGTTGATAGGGGGTGAGGCACTGCAGACCCTTTCATAAACATGGTCTCTCACCTCGCGAGAGCACGACAAAAACAGGCTACAACCGGGAGTTGGATAGGAGGACGCGGACGGGATAAAGGGTGCTGCCACCGGGTTCAGCGAGGTACCTGGAGACATGTTGACCAGAAAGAGATAATTTTAAAAGTAAGGGAAGTATAGTGGTTGGATTTGCCTTAGAATGAAGTTGTATATCCAGTTGTGTAGGAAGAATGGATAATCCTGTCCATTACCACGTCCATCATCATGTCCATCGTTAAGTCGCTTCTCCACCATCATGTCCCTCACTCGTCATATTCCATTAAAATTCCATCGCACCAGTCCGCCCCCGGAGCCCACGATCCGCTATTACCTCATAGAGATCAGCAGCTGTGAGGACTGCCCAAAGTCATCGGCCTCATACGTTTCGATAACTTCCTCCTCCAGAGTCTGCTCCTGGCCCCCAAGCATACTCCTCGCTAGCCTCTTGACTTCATTCATCGCAACCTCCGTAATATGCTCCCGCCACGCATTCCTTAACCCTAAAGGCTAGTTTAGATACGCTTGAACACGTTGCAATGGGTCGCAGACGTTGCTGTCCACAAGGTCCAGCGAGATGTCATCGGTCCTTTCAAACTCTTTCCTGCAGAGGACGTCGGCGATCCGCAATGTCTTGGACATCCAGGTTTCAAAATCGGTTACTCCAGGTTCCGGGCGGCAAATGCGGGTCTTGGGGAGAAGCGGTAGCGCAGACCACCAGGGTTGATCTCTGGCAGTGAGCTCCATACGTTTGCATATACTTCGTCTCGCATCTCGCGCGGGAGGGTTTCAAGAAATCCAATATGCTTCGTAGGAGGATAGGAAGGCGGATGGGGGACCAAGGCGTGTGCCTCCAGGTCGAGGGAGGTGCCCGGGGTCATTTTGAACAAGTGGTGATATTTTTGAAGTAGGTATAGCAGAGGTGGGAAAGTAAGGTTGTATATTTGAGTAATTGTAGAGAAAGAGAGAATCTGGGAGTGTGGAAGTGGAAATAAGTAGATAGGAAATCAGTAACTATGTTGCAAATTGCGCTTGGCACAATGATGCGCTTTCATTGAGGCGTTGTGAATGCGTAATAGAGAAAGCTTATTACCGTTGTTGTGAAGTTGGTACTTAAGGAAAACATCATTGCTGATCGGATCAGAGGAGTAAAAGACGAAGTCGAGAATTTGGAGGGATCTTAATATATAGCGGCATTATACATTAGGGTAACATGACCATTGACATTAGACACCTGAGTGGAGATTGATTCGTGACCGGTTATCGCATTGCCGACTCCCAACCCTGATCTGAGAAGAGGTGCTTTTTGTGAGCCACCCCAAACAGCCCTTCATGTCCTCCTCACGATTCAGAAGCCGAGAGGGCTGTCTAAGAACATCAAGGTGATAAATAGTGATGACAATCTCCTTGCTGACCTGTGAGACACCATCCAACATCGTTCTCGCCGCGTTTTCCGCCTTGGCCATGGCCGCCGCTTGACGTATCGTCGATCTACCATTACCATCAGATGTTGAAATCCTATATCCATCTGACCTCGCCCATTGATTGCGGTTGACGGAAACCCTTGAGCGCTCAGAGCTGGGCCTCATTATTCCTTTTCAGAACCAACAGCCGTGAGGACTGTCCAAATTCATCCGCCTCATACACATGAGAGATGATTTCTTCCTGAACTTGCTGCTGCCCTCCGAGCATACTCCTCGCCAACCTCTTGACTTCCTCCATGGTTTCTTCCTTGATACGCTCCCGCCACTCATTCTTGTACTTCCCGGACCAACTCAAATGGGCTCGTAAATGCCTGGAAGGGTCACAAAAGCTGCTGTCCACAAGTTCCATCGAGATTCTGACTTCCTGGAGACTAGGGACCCCGAGTAATTCGAGGCTGGAGAAGTCGTAGTGGTAGTGGTCGAAGCGCTTTGTCGGTAACACTTCCGCCCGAATGCGTAGCTCCAGGATTTGAATCTTAGCTGCAGCATCGGCAGGTGGCGTTGCAGGATGGCTAATTCCGAGCACGATTGAGGGTCAATGCGGACGGTACAGCTATTGTGCGCGCCCTCGAACTCCCTGGTGTGAATAATGTCGGAGATCCTCAGGCTCCTGCATAGCCAAGGATTCAGGAAGGAGACATCGTACTGAAGTCTCAACGGCTGGGCGCGGTCCCTTCGAGGGCGACGCGCCCATCCGCCGAGGGCGAACCTAGGCTCGAAGATTACTGTGGCCATGCGGCGAGCCTGCTCGGTCGCTTCAACGTGGATTTGTTTACAAGAGGCGAACCAGAGGGTGTTTGCGGCTGCGTTCGGAAGTGACCTGATCTGAGGCTCCATCACTCCTGGCTCAAGGAGCGCGGCGAATTGGGCTTCGTTGCTTGCTGTGACTGAGAACCGGTACCGCATCCCGCCGAGGTTCACGGAACGCAGCGAGAGCCATATTTCTGTGTATATGAGATCTCGAATCTCGCGGGGAAGTCCGAGTAGTTGGAGCGTTTTAAGGGATGCATGGACCTGACCGGAGGGAATAAAGCGAGGTGCTTCCGGGTTCAGAAGCGACGGAGAGAAAGACATAGTGATCAGATCGATATTTTTTGATATACGAGATGTTGATAAGAGAGGGTTGTTTTGGAGAGGTTGGTAGAGAAGGAAGTTGTTGAAGAGAGAAAACGAATTATATAGCTACGAATCCGGAAGCTACGTTTCAGATTGGGCTTGGCGCAATGATGTGCTTCCGAGGCGGTGTGAAAGACCGACAGTGAAAAATTATGGCGCTTTTATGACGTTGTTTCCATGAGCCTCCTACATGGCCCCTGCTAGAGTGTTTTGGGAAGTACTATACAAAATTCCTATCCGTCATTCCGAAAAGATTTCTGAGCAATTTGGGTTTCGTGTGGTAGTGATGGAGGTGTAGTAGGAGAGGAATGATGGGGAATAGTTCTGTTTGGGTTCGGTTACACGTCGCATTTCGCTGTCATCGTACATTTCCGAGTGATTTAACCGCCTCTCAAACTCCCAGGCCTCCCAGGTTCCACCACCTACGAGTCCGTAGGCTATCCTTTCTTCATTATGAGCAGCCGTAGCTCCTGCCCACCTGCAGCTGGCTGACGTGTAACCTCCCAGATCGGAGCACTCCCACGGCTGTCAAGCATCTTATTCGCCAGCCGTTCGACTTCAAAGACTGCTGCTGCCTTGATTCTTGCGATCCATCATGGTTGCAACTCAGCCGGCCAGCGTCGATGGGTGTGTGCTCTGGCATTGTTGTCGAAATCTAGCCAGATTCGAATCTCCCTGAGGGTGGGAACACCCAGCCACTCGAGCGACGCAAAATTGAACCGGTATGAGTTGTAGTCCGCTGCGAAGGCTGGCAGGACCTCTATGACAATGCGGATCTCCATGATTTGGACGCGGGTTCCACGCATTGGAGGCGCGAAAGGTAGTATCTGAAGCTCTTTACGTGACTCAAAAGAGATTAGAACCGTGCAGTCACGGGTGCTTCGTTGGATGAATTCTTCCGTTTTCAGAAATTCTTGCACGTATAATCTTCGGAAAAGCCACAGATTGAGTTCCGGTGCTAGATACTCAATTCGGAGTTGAGGTTCCAGCGGCGATATAATCGTCCGTACGAAGTGAATCTTGGATCTTTAAGTAACAGCCAGGGGTTAAAATCAGGTACCATAGACCGAATTCACATCGTTTGAGGAACGGCAGAATCTTCCAGATCATCCGACTGGTGAGGGTCGTTCGAGCTCCATCTGCGGGCAAGCTTCCAGACCCATCCCGTGATTGCCCCCCGTGGCTCCAACCTGGTGTTGCGGTCTTGCAATCTTTTCGTAGAGATAAAGTAGGAGAAGAGGGGTGTTTGAAGTAGCTTTGTTTACAATTAGAATTGTACATTATTGTCTGCTTTACAGTATATAGATACAGTTGAGTGGAGATATAGAGAGTAATACAGTCCGTATCAGCGTGTGTGTAAGAATATTTCCGCGGATCCCAAAACTCATCAATCGCCAATGTGCGACCGTGAATCTAGAGCCCTCTCTTCATAGTCAGAATCCGAGATTCTTGGCCAGCCGCATCTGGTGGATTGACGACCACCCATGTTGTAGCTTTCCCACTGCTTTCCAGCATCTTATAGGCCAGGGACTCCGCTTTATTGACTGCCGCCGCCTTTATTCTCTCCATCCACGCCGCCCCTTTGTCTGAGATCCATGGCCTGGGAGCGCGTAATCCACCATTGTTGATGAACTCAAGCGAGATGCGCACCTCCATGAGAGTAGGTACGCTGAGCCATTCCCAAGAACTGAATTTGAATGAATGGCTGTCGTAATCCGCTCCTGGGAGGACCTCAATCGTGATACCGAATTCCAAAACCTGGACGTGGGACCCGCGAATCGCTGGTGGGAATGGCACGATTTGCAGTTCTTGTAATGACTCCATGGCGATGATGGCAGTGCAGTGCCGAGTGGCGCGGTGGTTCAATCAGCAGGAAGTCGTCGATCTTTAGTCTTCGAAACAGCCACGGGTTCAAGTCTGGTGTAGGGTACATGATCCGCAGTATTTGGCTATCAGGTAGACTGTCTCCCCTTCCAGGTCTCCGAGGTCTTCCATCATTACTGATAATGTGGCAGTGGACGCATGGCAAGAGAAGAGCAGTTGTGAACTCATTTTGCTTGGAGTTAGGATTATACATTACTGTCGTTTCCATCATTATATATAGATACACTGGAGGAGGGATAAAAAGAAAAATGCAGCGAAGTGATAACGTGCGTGCAAGGGCAATTCCGCGAGCACACATGCGTTTCCGATGATTCCACCTATCCATCCCCATGGCCACTTTCCACCGAACATTGCGTCCACAGTATCCACAGTCACTTCTTCATCATCGTCAACAACCATGACTCCTGCCCGTCAACATCTAGCGGACTGGTGCACTCCCATCTTGGTGCTCGCCCCTTCTTCTCAAGGATGACATAGGCCAGTCGTTGGGCCTCGGTACCTGCCGCTTTCTTGATCCTTTGCATGGCCTCCTGCTTCTTTGTACGTGGCCAGCGCCGATGAGTGCGCTAACGACGGTGCAATGTCGAGCGTCGCGATGGGTACAGTCTTCAGTGAGCAGAACCAGTTAAAAGACATTCTACATTGATGGAAGAGGGTAGAAACTCGATGGCGAGGTTGCGGATGTGTTGTATGGGGGTGATAGAGTTGCAGTAGTGATTATACATTATTATGTGCTTGGAGACATATATACACACTTGAGTTGAGATTGAGAAAGATCTGCACCTGTCATATGCGTAGATCTTTTGGAACCGTAAATGGCCTCTGAAGCACCTCAGCGCTCATCTATACATCCAGCAATATGCCTGCACACCGACTATTCCTTCTACAAAGGGGTTTTCTGCATGGTAAGCAACCATGACTCCTGAACAACGTCATCCGGCGCACTTGTGCGCTCCCATGTTGGTGCTTGCCCGTTTCTTTCGAGGATGACATGGGCCAGTCGTTCTGTTTCCTTGGCCGCCGCTTGTTTAGTTCTCTTTGTCCAGTCCAGCCGTTTTGTACGCTGGCAGCGCCGATGGGCGCGCTTATTTGCGTTCCTGACGAAGTCTAGGGATACTCGGACTTCCCTGATGGTCGGCAGCGATAGCCACTCAAGCGAGGCAAAGTTGAAGGAGTAGGACTGGTAGAACTCCGTGGAGGAGGCCGGAAGAACCTCAATCAGAAGTCTGAATTCAAGAAATTGCACGCGGGGTGCACGCAGGGCAGGTACGAATGGTAGGATCTACAGTTCCTGTAGGGAGGTGAAGGATACCAGAACCACACATTCGCGGCTTCCGGGCCTGATCCATTCTTCCGTACGAAGGAAATCCTGGATCTTGAACCTGCGGGACAACCAGGGGTTAAATTCCGGGGCCGAATACAGAATTCGCATGACTTGCGGAACAGTACATGCTTCGATATCTGCAGAGTCTCGCGGCTCGTCCAAGCTGACGACTGCCCGCCGTGGCTCGAAGTTCGCTATCCCAATCCGGTGCGCTTCAGATAGAGATTCCAAATAAAACAATTTGCACGCCATAAACGACATTGGGTACTTGGCGGCATTGGGAGGTGAGAAATCTTCAAATTCGAGGACTCCAGGCTCACGGCGTTGAGTGAGGGGTCGACCGTCGCTGCTCTGTTTGAAGATACATCGGAGCCCCTCAAGGTTGATAGTCGGAGAGTCGCTCCACACTTTGCCGTATATTCGTTGTCGAATTTCTAGAGGAAGGTCGACGAAAAAGGGCGATCGCTCGACGTGATGATGCGTGGCACCAGGGATAAATAGCGTTGCCTGCGCGTTGACCAGCGTCGAAGACGTGGAAGGAAACATGTTGTTTATCGTAGCGTCTTTTGAGAGTTGTTGTATATTGGTTGGGAAAAGTTTGGTGCAGGAGGAAAGGTTTTCGGTGGGAGGCGGAGAGGAATTAAGTACCTGCGTCTCCAAGTTTGTCTTGGCGCACGTGAGTGGAGCTTTCACTGCGGCGGAAAACTTGAAACATAATGTGCCGCCCCGACGTCACGCGTCTGGGCAGGTGCACATTGAGTCATAGTTTTAGTGCATTCCAAGAGAGGGTTTTCTGGGGCATGTGGCTTAGGCAAGCGATCTAGCCGGGAGGTCATGCATTTCATTTTTCGGGGGCAATCAGGCGCATGGGGAAACATCAATCGCACAACACTGAGATGGACTGCCAAAGTATGCCCAAATTTTGGCCATGTGACATATCTCAAATCTCACGGAGGAAAATAAGCGGACATGAGTGAGCCGCTGAATGGAGCCGCATTTGAGCTGAGTCGTTTATTTCGGAACGGGACCATCATCATTGCATCGCAGCTTTTGACGGGGATTTTAAGTAGGCTAATGCCAATGAAATTGGGAGGAAGAAAGATCCTTAAGGGATCTATTGTTTATACCAAGTGGTGCAATTGTACAACAGGTCACTAATGCTTAATGCCCAATTGAATTGCACCTTCCGATAAAATCCTCCTTCCTTCTTCCCGCTCGGCCTGCCCGTCAGGCGTAAAGAACTTCACAGATTGTTTCCCTGGTAACCTGACGCATTTTGGAAGCTATCATGGAGCAGGTCTTCAAGCAGGAGTGGTCGCCGCTTGCGTGGATCCATCGGTTATTGGTGTGAGAAGAGATGATCATATTAGACAATTCGGGGTTCCTGCGCAGCTTTCTATGGGCCATTAATTATCACATACATCCACGCGCTCTGCCCAAACCCACATGGCTCGGTACAAATGACCCAGGTCTCCCGGTTCCACTGGGTGTTACGACAGAGGCGCCGGACCTCTTGCGCTGCCGCCATCATTGTGGTTTCTTTCCACTCACACTTCTTGGAGGAGGGCCAGCTCTGAAAGGAACCTGGCTTCTATTCAGAGTTGCCGACGAACTCCAAATCTACCGTGATGTTCTTCGGGCGGTGCACCGCCAGGACCTGAAGAGCCGAGAAGTCTACAAAATAGCTGGCGAAGTCATGCTTAGGAAGAATCTCGACCACGACCCTTAGCTCTATAAACGTTACAGCAGGTTACGCAGATGGGGTTGGGAGAACGGTGGGCTCTGAGAGGGGACTTGGGGGAAATTCGGAGGTCGCAATAATCAGCTCCGGCGAAGAACTCCATGGTGTAGAGGGGATCATGGATCATGAGCCTTGTCATTAGCCAAAGATCGAGACGCGGTAGTATTCGATTCTGAGACTCTCGGTCGTGATGACATCGTCGTCTGCACTGCTCCTCCGCGCCGTACCACCTACACACTACGCGGGCTCAAACATTGCAGCTCCATTTCGGTGGGCCTCGTTGATCACTTGATAGCAGAAGGCGTTTGAAACCATGAGCCAGGCAGGTTAATTGCCGGTAACTGGAGGCCTGGCCTCAACACCTGGATCGCGGAGCTCCATGGACTGCGGGTTGGTACTGAAAGTGTACATCAAGCCCCCAAGATTGATAGACGAAAAGCGCCCTACCTCCGCGAATACCTTGTCGCGGATCTCTTGCGGGATTTTGAAAAAGATGCAAGGCTTCGGCGAGGTATGTACGAAAGGTCCGGCTTCGGGGTTCAAGGGGGAGGTCGAGGCGGGCGATACGAAAGGTTTGGCTTCTGGGTTGAGGGTGAAGATCCTGCTCGAACTCATTTTTCGCGTGGTATAGTAATTTTGAAGTTGGCAGAAGGCGATGAGATTTTTCATATATAATCGCAGTTGGAGCGAGAAAAGGTTTGGGGGAAGGGGAGGCAGGAGAGGAAATAAGTAGGTGGGTAGATCTCAGGGGGGCTTGGCAGAGCGGGTGCTTTCACGCAGGCGGTGCGGAACAGGATACTTCAAACCAGCAGAATTGATATAAGTGGAGTTCATTGGTAGCAAATATTGGTAGAGAAATTTGCAAATATGGGGCATAACGGTTAATGTACAATCTGAATGAAGTTGAATGCCCATGTTGATACCCATGTGCTCTCCTCTTTATGTTTATAGGTCATCTTGGAAAGAAGCCGAACAGTCCAGCCGGTCAGTCTTCAAATGCCGTATGCTCGGATAAGGAGAGGTGACTCTGCTTAATCCATAAAAACACCAGGGCAGGTATCTTGGGTATGGCTTTCAGTCGAACGGGCCGCGCTTTTGAATCTCGATGGAGCAAATAGTGCCGAGCCGCATCTGTACCGCCGTGTAGGGCACCTTGGAAGCACCCACGCATTCTTGTGCCACTACTTCTTTACCGTGTATCTCACCGCGAACTGTCCAATGTCGTCCGGCTCCATGACCGTCTCCCAGCTCTCGTAAAGCCATGTTCCCCCAAGCATTTTGCGCGCGACCCTCTCAACCTCCTCTTTGAAGATGATCACCATCAACTCCTTCCATTCTTCCGTCTCCTCAGGAGTCCACCAGGCAATTTGGGACGATGGTTCCAGTTCAGGGTGAGCCGTGAACTCAATGGAGATGCTCATTTCTGTAAGGCTAGACACGCTCAGCGTTTCGAGGGTGGAGAAGTTTGCGTCGTACGCCGTGTGGTCGTTCCCCGGATAAAGGCCAATCTTGATTCGCAGCTCCATGCACTGGACCTTGGGGGTTTGGTGGCGAGGCATCGGTAGAATGCTGACGAGTTCGGTCCAAGACTTGTGAGAGACGCCGAGTATACCTCCACGGCCGCACCGTGGGCCGCGCGGGAATTCCTTTGTCTCGATGAAATCATGAACTGTCAGCTTCGGCATGAGCCATGGGTTCAGATACGAGATTGGGTATTGGATTCTCAGAACTCTAGCTTCGGTGTTCTGATAACCTGGACGAGGCCATGCCCCCCCGTTGATGGCCTGGCCCGGTTCCACTCGTGCAATGCCCATTTGCTGCGCTTGCTGAGTAGCTTCTGCAAAGAACTGAGAGGACGCCGCGAACCAAAGTGGGTACTTTCCGGTGGGTCTCCGTTCGAAATCTAACACGCCTGGCTCGCGGTGGCTTGTAGTTTGCTCATCGCCAAACATATAGCGGAGGCCGCCAAGATTGATGGAGGGCGACAGGAGCCACGCCTCTGCGTATATGAGATTGCGCACTTCGCATGGGAACTTGGAGAAGAACGGGCTGACGGAGAGGGACGACCGAGGTACGGATGTAGCGGTGTCCGCGTTGAGTGTCTGAGGTACGGACGGAGCGACCGGTGGAGGGAGCGTGGAGACCGGGTTCGACATTTTGAATGAACAAGTCAAATTGAGAAGTTATACCAAGGGGTGGAGATATTTTGAGGTTGCTTTGTATATATCCGGGGTTGGTAGAACAGAAGGTTTTCAGAGAGTGGCAGGCGGCTGCAAAGTAAGAACCTTCGTCCCGGGCGAGGCTTGGCGAAGTGGGTGCTTTCACTGAGCCAGTGCGGAACATTTGCGCTTATATGACGTTCTTTGATCTGATGATCAAATTTATACGTAGATTTATATTACTAAATCGGGAGCAACGTGTTATTTTTATTAAGGAAGGCGCGCTTTGAGGATGTGTGTGATGCAGTCCTGTGATGTTTGTTATGGAAGCGGTACTGGTCCACGCGGGTGTTCCGCCCGCGACTGACTTCAGAGCCATTTCCAAGAGGAAAGATGACTTGCAGAGTAGTATGTAGGTGGGCTTAACGGAGCTGAATAATTACGAGAGCTCGTTTTTCGGCAAGAGAGCTGTTGGCAGGAAATCAATCAAAACAGTCAGATTCTAAACATGCAAAACTTTTAGTGACAAAGTACACGCTGCGCAAATCCCCACCGTCTACACCTCGATCTGGTAAACCCATGGCTGCGGCCAATTCCTCTCCCCAATCTCACTCCTCTCCACCCTCGCCCTCCGAACAAGGCTCCGCCCAAACGCCGATAACTCCCCCGCAAACACCGACTCCATAGATAACAAGGGGCAATAAAAGCCCCAGCAAGTGGACCCCGGGCACCAATGCCGAATCTCCATGTTGAAGGAGTTAAGCTCGCAGCCAGCGAGCAGGTTCTTGAGGTAGTGCCAGTCGATCGCTGGGAAAGTATTCCAAAAGGAATCGAAAGAGCCGATGTCCGGGGCCTCGTAGTTCAACATCATGTGCACCGTGACCTTTTTCCAGGCCGGCGCAATCCTCCTCCTCCACCGCCGCAGCTTCCCGAGCATGACCTTGTCGCACTCCGCAATTATCCAGGTCTCCCGGAAGGCCATATCCCCCGCCATATCGAGCGTGAGGAAGGTGTTGAGCCCCAGATGGAGCTCCTTGCAGCGGAGCAACATCCCCTCGCCGGGGTTTGGCTCATTGGAGTGAGTTTCCACCGGCCCCGTTGTGCCTTGTCTGCCAACGGACTTTCGATACTGCTGCTCCATCCCCTCGCCATACATCTGTTTGCAGGAGCGGAGCCAGCTTAGCTGTGGGCGCTCATCGACGCCGACGTGTTGCCCTTGTAAAGTATCTCGCAGACGCCGAGATGCGGAGAGGTGAAGATGATGGGAGGAGTGGAGAGCCAGATCTCGTCGTAGATCTGGTCTCGGATTTCGCGGGGGAGCTTGGTGAAGAAGAGGGAGGCGGATTGTGAGGACATGGCAGGAGGGCGATAGCTTGTAGAGGTGGAAAAAGGGGTAAGATCTGAGCTTGCTTCTGGCAGAAGAATCTGGATATGGGCGAGCAAGAGGTGGTGAAAATTTTGTGCCAAAGTGGAAGGGGAGTGAATGGGGCTTCCATCTTGGCTAACCGATTTGGGAAGACGTGTCTGTCTCACGGCGTGCCTGTTTACTGCGAGTTTTTCACTGACGGATGTGAATATCTTCTTGATTGGCCGCTTCCACGGCATTCTTCTGAAGCTTGTATATAGCGGATGCAGCTCTCGTCGTCCTTCAGATCTTTCATTCGATTTTCATCCTACTAGTGCTGGCTTGAATCTCTTCAATTCCTGTGATGGTCTATATCAACGTTCCATGGCACCGGATCTCCCTTATTCGTAAAAGTCTGCACTATGAATAAGGGTGACTTGGGATCTTCCTCCCGATAATGTGTTACCTTCTCTTCACAAACCTCGTTGCCCCAGAGTTCACTCGCCAGCGTTCGCATTGTCTCCTCGAGAGCCGTGGAGATAAGCTCCACGAAGTGTACTACAGAGCCAGAGGGAAGGCTACGGTCGTGTGTGAACTCCAACATAATGGAGACTGATTGGAGACTTTTGAGACCTGTTATCCAACTGAGAAACGATATATCCACTATTGGAACGATGGGGTTGTCGTCAGAGCCGGTGGTGATTGCGTTGAAACGGCCTCTCTCATGTTCACTCCACTTGAATGGATGGTAGAGAGTAATGTTACATCCCAACTTAAGCTCTCTAATGTGGTCTGAAGACCTCAATAGGTTCTTTACCATGGTCATCTGTCTTTGCCTTTCGGCCCTTAGCCAGGGTGCAGACGTGAGCTTCCAGAACGACGAAGTCGCACCGACGGGGTCTTGGTGGACATATTCAAGCTCCATGCTCGAGAATCCGAGAGTAACTCTGGTAGCTCGAGATAAACCAGTAAGGCAGTGTTTGGCGTCGGGAGTTTGTGGTGAACAAGGAGTTAATGGCGATGTGTTGGAAAAAGGCATGTGCCAGTCGCTGCGAAAGTAGAACTCGGCCATTCCTTCCCTCAGAATGGTGCTGTTGGTGAATAACCAGCGCGGAAGGCCTTCTGCGTGTTGATAATCTGGATACAGGAAGCCGTCGCGTTTAGGGTCGATCAGGTTCGGACCTCGATCATATATTATGTTGAAAGTAAAGTAGTTCTTGCGATTAAGACGGACCGCAAGGGAGGGTAGGACTTTTCCTTTGCGGACTTTACATTTCCTGAGCTTCTTTACGTCCTTTGTTTCCCGGTTTCCGTCGATGCAAGGCGTAAGTTTCCAAAGCTCGCGATATATCATTACCCGTATCTCGAGTGGTAGTCTACCCAGGTAGCCGGGGGGGGTTCTCTTCATTCTTTTGCTGTTGCCGAAAGACTAACTGTTGGCAAGAGAGACGAGCCCCCTCCCTAGGACCTAACGGACAAGAATCCTCCACATTTGAGTTGTCGGGTTCGGTGGCCGACGTCTTGGGGTGGTGTCCCAGATCCATAGGGCTGTCTCTGGTTTCGTCGGGAAAGGTTGTCATGTTGGTGGTTGGCGTATCGGCAAGTATGCAAGTTGGTTCAAAATTCCCTAGTGGTGGTTCGATGCTGTGTGGCATTCCTAGCGTAGATATATCATATGTATCGCAAGAAGTGTAGAGGAAGGCGGGGTGTACGCTTTATATCTATTCGTGGCCCGGATTTCCGGTCTCAAAAGGTGTGTGCGATCGATCAGGTCGACCTTTATATGTCATATTTATATCTCTCGGCCAGACTTAGGGCATTAAGGCCGAAGGCACCACAACCAAATTCGCTACCCTCTGATTATAGTCACTAGGTGTCTTAGCGGCAAATTCGACGTCATGTGGTGTCCTATGGTAATCCACAGTTCTGCCATGAGCCAGTTCCATGCGCCAGTGCCAAGGGCCATGTGCCTGAGCACTGTGAGCAGGACCGAAACCCAAAATATAGAAGGGCCTAAAAGAGAAGTCAATAATATGCTCATACCTGATATTGGTGCCTTCTTAGAAAGCTAATATAATCGAAGCCGACAAGTACGCAGGACATGAGTCTAGGCTCAAGAGACAGACATGGCAAGAGCATTCGAGCACAACGTCGTTTAGCTATAAGCGGACCCTCAGAGCCTTCCGACATGAGCAGATCCCACATACGCAACACTATGTTGTATAGTCACTATATAGTATTATCCATTTCTCATGCCCCGCGCTCGGTCCGGGTTGAAGGTCGCCGTCACAGTGGCTGGTAACATTGTAAACAGACAGCGCGCTCTCTACGCGATAATCCAACTCACAGTCACCGTCGTTTGCACCCCCCATATCTTCTGCCCTCGCGTTTCTCTCGACTCAACCGACCTCAGCGCATACCCTCAGCGAAACGACACCTTCAGCTCCTCTGCCCATGGCTCCCCTAGCTCCACCCATGAGCCGCAGGCTCGACGACCTCAAGCAGCGCTTCAAGCGGCTGATAGAGCGGCTTTTCCCGCCCCGAAGTGAGTACAATGGAGGAGTGAAGAGGGGCCTCAAGGCTAAACCCACAGTCCCTAAAATAACCCTTACTCCCGCAACGCCGCACCCCTCGCCCACCCTCGAGCCTGTTGGCACTGGTACGTTTCTCGATGCGGCTCCAAGCCCTATACTGCAGGACTATGCTTACCTGGGTACAGGAAGCAGGCTCCAATACGTACGAGTGGGTAACCACTACATGATAGTGGACCCAAAGGACCCAGGGCAGATGAGGAGGGCGAAGAGGGCCAAGGAGCTGGCAGAGGGAGGAGAGGAGGAGAGCCGAGGTGAAGAGCAGAGGGCGCGTTTGGCGCCGGCGAGCACACTGACGGTGCCGGAGGGGGCGAGGAAGGTGAGGGTTCCGAGCCTCCAGTTGGCGGATGGGGAGGATGCGAGGGCGATGAGGCGTTGAGGGGGAGGGCGTTGGGGGTTTCCTGGTTGCTCGTACGGAAGCGTGATTGTAATGATATTGTAGCATTGTTGTAATAACATTTCTTTCTTCCTGATAACTGGTGCTCTGCCGTCTGCCTGATCCGATATTGTGAAGTGTGCGGTCGAATAAGCAGTTCACATTGTTCACTTACAACCATCCCTCTGCTCACCCATAACAATGCTCTCCCCTATCAACGTTCACGCACTATGTATCTGTCAGAAGGGAATAAAACGGAACCTCTTTCATCCCCTTCCACTGCCAGATCACTTTCCACGTCATTTAGATAAGTACGCACCAGACCATCCCACCATCCCGTCACACTTCCAAAGCCAGACCATAACTCGAGACGACTTTCCAAGTTACAATGAGGAACTACAAGCTCCTAAAGCAGCGTCTCAAGCGCCTCATCTCACGCCGCCTCCCAGGAGCCACTGGACGGGACGATGGAACCACCTGGCGTATCCACCTCGACATGCCAGTCCCAGATATCGAAGTCACGCCTGCGACCCAGCCGCCTACTCCCCTCCCTTCGCCTACTGTCACTATATTCGACCTGCTGGGGGGAAAGGGAATCATGCCTCCGCCTGAGGAAAGCCCCGAGGAGTCGGAGTTCCTCATTATTGGAGGCGTATATGTCATCAAGATGGGGGAAGAGAGTGTGGTGGTGGATCCGACGGACTTCCTGCTCGTGTCGAAGGAGTGGAAGGTGATCGATCCTGATGAGGGGGCTCGGGAGATTGTGCGGATGGCGCCTGTGCTGCGTCTGTCTGGTGTTGTGCCTGGTAAGTTGCGCGTTTCCGGTGAGGAAGCTGGTCTTCCGTCTGCGGAAGGGGAGGCTTGAGGAGGGGATTCAGCTGTTGGTGAGACGGGGAAACGAGAAGCTGTTGAGTCGTTGACGAGAAGATGAGCTACCTCGTCTGGGATATGTAAACTCGGGATTTCGTTCGCGTAGAGGTAATCTGATTTTGCATAATGTTTAATGCTATCGAATAAAAGAAGGCTTTCTTCACACCATTTGTAAATACTGATGTGATGCTCGAAACCGTGACGGATAAGGTAATGTAGGAAGACTTGAAGAAACGCAGTTGGTGATTGTTGATACTCGAAGCCGGCGTTCGATTCGGCGATGTAGCCTACGCCGGGCGCTCGCTAACAGTAGCATACTCAGTGTAGGATGTATTGTAACAACGTCATCGAGCCATCTCAGATCGAGCACGTGGTATCTATTATGAGATCACTAGCTCGGTTCCTTGGACTGAAGCTCGAAGGCTCCGACTCGGAATCTCCAGGAGCATGTGGCACAAAACCTATAACCGTCCACTCCATGGAGTAATCGTGGATAGTCTCAAACGTGTGCGATTTCAGTCTGGCAAGGGCTGGCAAGAATTGCCAGAACATCCAGCAGCCCGACGAGCAGTGAGGGCGCTGGGAGGACTGATTCCTTGCGTGAAGCAAGAGAAAGAAAAGAAGGGGAGGGGAGAGAATTTGAGGCATGGAGGTCTTGGTAGCGCCTTGGCAAGATTAGCGAAGAGCGCCAAGGGACCAGGGCCAGGGACCAGCTGCAGACCAGGGGGTGCCTGTTCACATGTCACATGACCGGACCCTGCGGTGGCTCCCCTGGCTCCCCTGCAGATGTTGCAAAGCATGCAAATGCAAATAATGCAAGAAAAGCCTTCTCATCGGCCCAATTGCCAGCAGATTCAACAAATCGGTGGTTTGTCCCTCACCGCCGCCGCTAACACAGTACCAAGTACTCCGTAGATGCGCTGCTTCAGGCAGAATGCAGTCGTCGCCCTCCGAACAGGGGCGGCGCGGTCGTGGCCTTTGTCTGCTAGGTCCACGACCGCCGTTTGCCGCGGGAAGCTCCTCCCCGCAGTAGTGCAGGTGCAGGTGAACTCGCATTGTTCCTCCGCTCCCTCCTCCACCGTCGCATATTGCTACCCCACTACGCGCCCCTTGCTGCACCAGACCTCTCCAACAACAACATCCTCATCCTCCGCCTCCTCCAGTACCCCGCGACGGACAATTCCCTCGAAACCTTCCACCACCCTCGCATACAATTCCGTCCGCTACTGTTCCCACCGCCGCAACATGTGCAGACATCACCACCTGTTCGGAACCGAAGTCGATGCCTCAACAACCGATATCACACATGGCCGCTTGATCCTCCCCGCCAATGTGAAGCCCCTCCACTACGACTTGACCCTCGAGCCGGACTTTGACAAGTTCACATACGAGGGTAAGGTCGCCATCGAGTATGTCCCATACTATTGTTGTCTTCTGTGTACAGCAATTGCTAACCCCGCTCCAGTCTGGACGTCGTTGAAGACACCACCTCCATTTCCGTCAATGCCTTCGAGCTCACTATCCACAAGACTACCGTCTCTTCCGGCGACCAAGTCATTTCCGAAAACCCCACCGTCGACTACGATGAAGACACCCAGACGG
This sequence comes from Westerdykella sp. P71, assembly GCA_019022765.1. Taxonomy (NCBI): domain Eukaryota; kingdom Fungi; phylum Ascomycota; class Dothideomycetes; order Pleosporales; family Sporormiaceae; genus Westerdykella; species Westerdykella sp. P71. Next base: position 3,601 of record JAFHBW010000014.1, on the reverse strand, counting down.
CCAAGGTCACCTTCGACCAGACCATCCCCGCCGGCAAGAAAGCTACCCTCACAATGACCTTCACGGGCACATTGAACGACCACATGGCGGGCTTCTACCGCTCCTCGTTCAAGGACGAGAACGGCAATACCACCTGGATGGCCACAACCCAGATGGAGCCTACGGACGCCCGCCGAGCATTCCCTTGCTTCGACGAGCCCGCACTCAAGGCCAAGTTCACCGTTACCCTCATTGCGGACGAGAAGATGACGTGCTTGAGCAACATGGACGTAGCTTCAGAGAAGACCGTTTCGGAAATCACAAAGGGAAAGAGGAAAGCAGTGACATTCAACCCTACCCCGCTCATGTCCACCTACCTGCTGGCATTCGTGATCGGTGAGCTCAACTACATCGAGACGAATAACTTCCGAGTGCCCGTGCGTGTCTATGCGCCCAAAGACCGAGACATTGAGCATGGACGCTTCTCCCTCGAGCTCGCCGCCAAGACGCTCGACTTCTACGAGAAGACCTTCGATAGCCCCTTCCCCCTCCCCAAGATGGACATGGTCGCCATTCCCGACTTCAGCGCCGGCGCCATGGAGAACTGGGGTCTCATCACCTACCGCGTCGTCGACGTGCTGATCGACGAGAAGGTCAGCGGTGCGTCCGTCAAGCAGCGCGTAGCCGAGACTGTGCAACACGAGCTTGCCCATCAGTGGTTCGGTAATCTGGTCACCATGGATTTCTGGGACGGCCTGTGGCTGAACGAGGGATTCGCGACATGGATGTCTTGGTATTCCTGCAATGTCTTCTATCCCGACTGGAAGGTTTGGGAGAGCTATGTCACCGACAACCTGGCCGGCGCGCTTTCGCTTGACTCTCTGCGGAGCAGCCATCCTATCGAGGTGCCCGTGAAGCGTGCAGATGAGATCAACCAGATCTTCGACGCCATCTCGTACTCCAAGGGCTCGTGTGTTCTGCGCATGATCTCCAAGCAGCTGGGTGAGGATGTCTTCATGGAGGGCGTGCGGCGCTACCTCAAGAAGCACGCCTACGGCAACACGCAAACCGGTGATCTGTGGGCAGCCTTGGGCGAAGCGAGCGGCAAGGACGTCGAGAAGGTCATGGACATCTGGACGAAGAAAGTCGGCTTCCCCGTCGTCACCGTCACCGAAAACCCCGGCGAGAGCTCCATCCACGTCAAGCAGAACCGCTTCCTGCGTACTGCTGATGTGAAGCCCGAGGAGGACGAAACTCTCTTCCCTGTCTATCTGGGTCTCCGCACCAAGGATGGCGTCAACAAGGATTTGGCTCTGACTACCCGCGAAGCCGACTTCAAGCTCAACGAGCACGACTTTGGTTTCTTCAAACTGAATGCCGATCACACCAACATCTACAGGACCTCGTACTCTCCGGAGCGTCTTTCGAAGTTGGGCAAGGCAGCCAAGGAAGGCCTCTTGTCTGTCGACGACCGCGCGGGTATGGTTTCCGATGCTGGCTCTTTGGCTGCAGCTGGCTACCAAAAGACCTCTGGCATTTTGGCCCTTCTGGACAGCATGAAGAATGAGCCCAACTTCGTCGTTTGGCAGGAGATTCTCGGCCGCATCAGCTCGCTCCGGAGTGCCTGGATGTTCGAGGACGAGACTGTTCGCGACGCGCTCAAGAAGTTCCAACTCAATCTCATCAAGGATAAAACCCATGAGCTGGGCTGGACCTTCACCGAGCAGGACGGTCACATCGAGCAGCAGTTCAAGGCCATGATGTTCGGCAGCGCCGGTGTTGCCAAGGACGAAACCGTCATCAAAGCCGCCTTCGAAATGTTCAACAAGTTCAAGGCCGGCGACGCCACGGCCATCCACCCCAACATCCGCGGCAACGTGTACGCCCTCGTCCTAGCCAATGGCGGCGAGGAAGAGGTGAGTCTTTTAGTCCTCAATCAATTCTAATTACAGCCCCGTGCTGACATGGCTGCGCAGTACAATGTCATTGTCGACGCCTACAAGAAGGCCAAGACCAGCGACGAACGAAACTCCGCCCTCCGCTCCCTGGGCCACGCCAAGTCTCCCGAACTCATCCAGCGCTCCCTCGCCTTCGCCTTCAGCCCGGATGTCAAGGGCCAAGATATGTACCTCGCCATCGCCGCGCTACGCACGCACCCGGAAGGTATCAAGGCACAGTTTGCCTGGATGAAGGAGAACTGGGATGAGCTCGAGAAGAGGCTACCGCCGACTAGCAGCCTGCTGTCCTCTATTGTAGCGATTTGCACCAGCAGCTTTACAAAGGAAGAGCAGGTGGCGCAGGTGGAGGAGTTCTTCGGAAAGAAGGATACCAAGGGGTATGACAAGTCGTTGGCGCAGAGTCTGGATTCGGTGAGGGCGAAGGCGAAGTGGGTTGAAAGGGATGGGGAGGATGTGGCTGGGTGGTTGAAGGCGAATGGGTATTTGGGAGAGAAGGCGGCGCTATGAGGGAAGAGAAGGATTGTCGTGAGCCAGGTTTCCCTAGAGGATCATATGGAATGAGGGATAAGGCATGACATGGTGTTTGCTAAACTATGCTGGCGTTCATTAGCGTCTGATAGAATCGAAGCGGAAAAAAGGAAAGGAACTCAGCAGCGGATGCGATTTGCCTTGCAAAGGGGATCTGTCCCCCCATACATCTAGCGTACTAGATGTCTGTACTATAGAATAAACATACCACACAACTCTGACGTGTTTGAATGAATGATTGGAAACCTTGGCTATTACACATCTCTTGGGTATGTCTATTACTGTCTAATGCTCCGCCCTGATTCTCAAAGCCGAACTCCCCTTACAAGTATCCATAACAAGATAGGTACAATGACATTGTCATTCCCGCCCGTAAGGACCGCCTCGTTCAGACTGGCACCGAGAGCGCAGAGCAGCGTCTTCAGGACGACAACGCCCCATCCCAACACTCCCTCCCCACGCCCTCCCTCCCACCCACCAACCCTCAACCACACCTCCCCAAACAGCAACCCCACCATCACCGCCCCCGCGAACGCAGCACTCCCCTCCAAACTCTTCCCCCCAGCCCACGGCCACTTCCTTCTCCCCCACCGCCTCCCCACAAGACTGGCCGCCGCATCGCCCATACCCACACACACGACGCCGGAAACGAGGCTGATATCCCTCGACGTGACATCCCACCCCTCCCAAGGACGCACACCACTCCTCTGCACGCCGGCCAAGCCCAGCCAGACGGGGACCGCGCATCCTACCAGGAGGAAGAAATGGCTGACGACGACGGGGCCGCGGAGATCGCGGCCGTCGACGAAGGGCATCAGGAAGCGGGCGATGCGTTGGCCGATGCCGGCGACCATGGCGGCGCGGGATAGGTCTGCGAGGAGGAAGAGCGAGAGGACGAGGGTGAGGGCGAGGGAGAGGAAGGGCGGGTCGATGTACAGTGTTGGCAGGAGGAGGGCGACCATGGTGAAGTGGAAGGTTTTGCGGCGGGTGTCTACGTCGGGGGTGGGGAAGTGCGGGATGTGGGTGGATAGGAAGGGGAGGGAGAGGACGAGGGTGAGGCCTAGGGTTAGGGTGGTGAGGAGGTAGAGTGTTAGGAGGATGCGGGTTGAGGCGGGGCCGGGGGAGAGGTGGAGGGG